>JBBPBT010000821.1:672994-684351 GCA_037974875.1 Cicer bijugum | reverse complement strand
AAAAAAAAAAAAAAAACAAACTAAAGAGAAATAAAGCACGCAAAATTATTTTGACACAATTTTGAAATACAGCCACATGGGTGATATCTTTTTCGCAAAAGGTATCAAAATGATACATGTATTTATCGATACAGCCAAGCACATTTGGCAGCAAGTAAAAATTAGTACCACAAAATTGACCCTAAAACAAATTTGGACCAGTATTACTGTACGATCAAACTTAAGTTAATTAAAAGTTAATTGATATTGATAAAATTAATACTATTATTGAATAAAATAATTATTTTGAGGTCTAAAATATTTTGGACCCAAAGTGACAATGTAACACCTAAACTTTCTTTGTCTAAATGTCCTTGTTATTAAAACTATTATTGTTATTATTAGAATTAAATAAATGCAGTAATTCTTTATAAAATTACATGCAGTAATTCTTTATGAAATTACACGGAATGATAATTTAGTAATTTAATAACATATTGGAAATTTAAATGTTAAATGTTTAATAAATTTTATTATTTTTATTTATGTTATTTAAAGTCACTTTTATAGTTATAATTAGTTTTATCTATATAATATTTAGGATAATATATAATTAATTTGTATGAGTAAAAATTTGAGTGATTAGTAACTACTAAAATATTTTTGGGGGGTTTAACCGGGGAACAATCCACTTAAGAGCGGTGTCTCTATAAACCTTCCAATAAAAAAATTAAAAAAAAATAGAAATATAAATATAAATAAAATAATAGAAATAGTGTGTGTGGGAGACACTATTAACAATGAAAAGATGAAGAAGATAGACAACCAAGAGACAACCACTTTATGATTTCATAACAATGAAAAGAGAAAAAAGATAGACAGCCAAGAGACAACCACTTTAGGATTTCATAACATAGAATGAACCAAAACTTGAGTTAATAGAGTTACAATGAGTATATATATAAAACAAATAGAAATATCTAAAATACTTTTACTATTAATATATAATAACATTATCTAGTATCTCCCCTCAAACTCACGATGCATTAACATGGAGCATCGAGAGTTTGTCAACTAAAAAAACGAAAACCTTTAATGGAATGCATCTTTGTGAACAAATCAACAATCTGTAAAGAAGAAGAGTACGAATACTCGTCATATTGACTTCAGGAGCAAAAGTTTCTTCATGATCAATACCATAGTGTTGAGAGAAACCCTTAGCAACAATACGTATTTTGTAGCACTCAACTGACCCATCAGACTTAGTTTTGATCTTGTATACCCAACGAGACCCAATAATACATTTTCTAGAAGGAAGAGATACTAATTCCCAAGTATTGATTTTGTGCAATGCGTATAGTTCTTCTGTCATAGTCTGCTGCCATAGTATACTGCAAAAGAGGATCAAGAACAGCCTCTTTATAGGAAAAAAGCTCAGACAAAGTTGACGAGAGGGGTAACGAGGAGGATCAACAATCGCAGGAGGTGGTTGGACAGCCGGGGGGGCAAAAGGGATGTCACCAAAGAAGAAGCAACAATCAAAGAGAATAACCAACAAATAGAGAAGCAACAACAGAAGAAGCATAAGCCAAAGAGATGATCATTAGCTATACCAAACAATCACAATAAAGAGAGAAACCAAACCAACAAGAAATCATATTTAATAGTCACAATCAAGAGAAGAATCAAGCCAACAAAAAATCAAACAAAAATCAACCAAACAAAACAAAACAAAATTAAAACAACCTAACCAAAGAGAGAAGCAACCAATAACAAAAGAGTGTTGATTTAGAGAGAAGCAAACAAAGAGAACAATCAATATGGAAAGAAGCAACAAAGCAAATCACTAGAGAGATGAGCAATCAAACAGAAGAAGCAACAGAGAGAGCGACAACACAAAAGAAAGCAACCAAATGGATAGGAGAGACGAACAATTAAATTACCAACCAAATCAGCAAAGAACCACAACAATTGAAATCATGTGAACCAAACCAAAATCAGAACTAGAGTTAATAGGAGGAACAGAAGCAACAACATTGAACGATGGTCCCCTAAAATTCTTCTTATGTGCTCTCCCCAATTTTTGGACAATGTGTTTGCCAATGTGCTTGAAGAGAATCATCCTTAGCACCAGCCATAACAAATAATAACAGGAAAATACGACAAATACAATCACTGAGACCAAATAAATTATGGATAACCTGCTGTTGTGCGAGCACGATTTCTCCCCCTCCAGACGTCGTTTCCCCGATCCGACCATTGAAGATGAATACATGAATGTTGCGAACATACTGTCCAAAAATCAGCCCGATCCAACGGTTAACGAATGCACAATCGATATTTTTCTAAGCCTGATTTAACAAAATCGGGAATAGGGTTACTCTTCTCTTTTCTGTTTTGGTGATTGTCTTTTCTATCAAAATAGTCTATCTCTTCTTTACAATAGATCCCAAAATCAACCAAAGCTCTTTGATACCATGTTAACAATGAAAAGAGGAAGAAGAGAGACAACAAAGAGACAACCACTCTAGGGTTTCATAACATAGAATGAACCAAAACTTATTAATAGGGTTACAATGTGTATATATGTAAAACAAATAGAAATATCTAAAATACCCTTACTATTAATATATAATAACATTATCTAAAAGACACATTGAAAAATGGAAAGAATAGAAGAAAGAAAAGAGACACATAGAGAAGAGGAAGAGAATTGAGGGGAAGTGAGAAGAAGGAAAAAAAGAAGCGCAATAAAGAGAGAACCAAGAGAACCATAACATAGGAGAAATATCTATATCTTGAACTAGAAAGCTCATTTTTGAGTGAAACTAATTGAATCTGAAAGAAGACATATAGTCGTTTTATCATGTTAAAATTTATAATTTTATTTATTAATATTGTAAACACACATGTTCTATTGTAAAATTATTATGTAATGTTGTTGACTTTAAAATACCATAATTTGAGTTGTATAGATCGATTTCGAGTGAAACTAATTGCGTTTGAAAGTTCACTACGTGAAAAATAGTATTTTACAACGCTTTTTTTAAGTCATTTACAACGCTTTTTCAAAAAATTAAGCGCTGTAGTATCCAGTGCTGTAAAAAGATACAACAGCGCTCTTTAAAATAAAAAAATAAAAAAAAAACATTGTAAATCTCTTCTAAAAACGCGCTGCTTGTTGTATTAGTTTTACAATGCTTTTTAAAAAAGCGTTGTAATAGGTGCATTCCTTTATTTCAATTAGATCTCTTTCTAGGATTATATCAACAATCTCCTTCATAAATCGCAATATACAGTATCCGCAGTCCTTGTTGTTAGTTTGACGAGAGCACTATAAAATAAAACATATAAGTCAATAAATATTTGTGCATTGATTGTTAATGAAATTTTAAAGGCATATATTTCAAACCTTTATTGGAATCCATGTGATTTATTTGATTTTTGCTTCGACACTGTAGCACCCATTTGAGCTTGGAAAACTTGTAAAACACTATCAAATAAATGTGATTATTAGCATTAACAAACACATTGTATATATATATATATATGTATGTAAGAAATAAATGAATACTATACCTGAAGAGTGCGAAGAAATATGTAGGGTTAATAGAGTTACGGTTTCGTTTAAGAAGGAACGGCGAGAATGCACAGAAATACGAACGATTCGTAGGATAGAGTAGGGTTCGCAATGAGAAGAGTACGTAATAATGTTCGTAGGGATAATAACAAATATGGAGATGATTTGCAATGGAGATGACTAACAATATTGTTCGTAGGGACAGTAGGGTTCGCAATGAGAAAGATATTGAAGAGGAGAAGGACACTGAAACATAGTGAAGTTCATGTAATAAAGAGGAAACTGAAGCGATTTACCTTTTACAGTTTTTTTTTACAGTGCTTTTTTAAAAGCCTTTTACAGCGCTTTTCCAAAAAGCGCTCTAATAGGTCCTTTAATTTTGTGAAAGCGCAAGTCTTTTACAGCGCTTGTCAAAAAAACGCTGTAAAAGAACTTCTTATTTTTTATTAAAAACCTTTTACAACGCTTTTCCAAAAAGCGCTCTAATAGGTCCTTTAATTATGTGAAAGCGCAAGTCTTTTACAGTGCTTTTTTTTACCACGCTTGTCAAAAAAGCGCTGTAAAAGACCTTCTTATTTTTTTTAAAAGTCTTTTACAGCGCTCTAATAGGTCCTTTAATTATGTGAAAGCGCAAGACTTTTACAGCACTTTTTTTTTCTTTAACAGCGCTTGTCAAAAAAGCGCTGTAAAAGACCTTCTTATTTTTTTTTAAAAGCCTTTTACAACGCTTTTCCAAAATGCGCTCTAATAGGTCCTTTAATTATGTGAAAGTGCAAGTCTTTTACAGCGCTTGTCAAAAAAGCGCTGTAAAATACCTTCTTATTTTTTTTTAAAAGTCTTTTACTGCGCTTTTCCAAAAAGCGCTCTAATATGTCCTTTCCAAAAAGCCTTTTACAGCGCTTGTCAAAAAAGCGTTGTTGTATCCTCCGTTATTTTTAAAATATCATACAACAGCACTTGTATTTAATAAGCGCTATAAAAGACGCGCTATAAAATGTCATTTTTGGCATAGTGGTTTAAATATAACACTTTTTTTTGAAAGTTTGATACTAATACATGGTTTGTGTGTGTATTGTAAATACACATATGATTTATACGTTAAGCGCATGTTTCATTGTGTGAATGAAGTGAATGATATATATATATATATATATATATATATATATATGGTTTATCTTAGTTAGATGAACTCTTCGTCTATATACGATGGGAGCGAGGGTAAGTAGGATACCACTTACAAACTTAATTATGTTCAATCTTAGCAAAATTGATTATTCAAATAGATGACATTGCATGAAACCAATGTAATTTTTATAACTTACTTGACATGTAGAGTTTAAGTCATTAGATTACTCATGTCTATTGGCTTAAATTATTTGAAACATTTGAGACTAAAGGTAAATGAGTTACTTGAGTATAACTTACAAAGAAATAGTATTTTATTAAATTGAGATATAGTTTATTGAGAAGATTTTCCATATTTAGCACACTGACATGGTTGTGAAACATCTATATTTTTTTTTTAATTAAATCTATGTTACTGAGTTTTATGTTCATTATGTTGAGGATGATGTTTTCCAAGTAACAGATAAATGCTGAAAATCTGGGAGTATTCAAATTGCTCATCAGTCCTTCAATGTCATGAATAGCAGTCGGATCACATCTCCAGTCTAGATTAGAGTTATAATTTAATTAAGTCTCACTTGAAAATTATTTTAAAGTTCGTAAACATTTTAGTATTCTAAATTATTTCGAGAATTTACAAAAAAAATTTCTATTTATTTGCAAGCACTAAGTGATATTGGGTATGACTAGGGATGGGAATAGGCTAGGCCGTCCGTAGGGGCCTATGGCCTGACCTACTTATGACCTGGCCTGGCCTGACCTATTTAATAAAAAGGCTAGGATCAGGCTGTTTTTAAAGCCTATTTATTTAAATAGGTCAGGCTCAGGCTTATAAAAAAGCCTGTTAGGCATAACAGACCGACCTATATATATTTATTATTTATTAATATTATTTTTTATTATTATATAATAATATTATTTTCTATTTTAAATTCTATCAATTAGACAATCACTTACTAATCATTCCATATTCAGTAGTCGTTCTATATTCGGTAGCAGTTCTATATTTGGTAGTCGTTTTATATTCGGTAACCGTTCAATTAGTCAATCACTTAGTAGTTGTTCTTTATTTGTTTCAGAAGTTATAATTGATTCGTTTAAAAAGGCTTTTAAAAAGGCTTCCAGGCCAGGCCAAACTATTAAAAAGGCCAGGCTTAGGCCGAAAAAAAAGCCTATAATAGGCCGTAGGCCAGGCTTAGGCCGAAAAAATAAATCGTAGGCCAGGCTCAGGCCTTTCAAAGCCTGACCTGGCCTGGCCTATTCCCACCCCTAGGTATGACCTCAGTTTTACAGTAATAATGCAGAATAATGCCTATTCTAACAATACTCTAAGCAAACTACCAAATTCAAAGTTTGTTAAACAAAGATTAATCAAGGTCCCAAAGAATCAATCCTAATGAAAATCAAACAATACCTATTATTGTTTAAATGGAGAAATGCATCAGAAACAATTATTATTCAAGATATTGATTTTCATACAATCATGCTAAGATAATCAATCATGTAAAGTCAATTAACACAAAATCTTAATCATGCATACAATCAATATCAAACACATAATAATTGCAGAAATTTAAACGAGATAAGGGAAAGAAAAGTGTACGCAGATTTTTATACTGGTTCAGCCGCCTCGTGACGGCCTACGTCCAGTCCTAAGATCGAATATGATCTTAGCCTTTCCAATAGAATGTCGCAGAATCAGTTTACAGATGTTCCACCACCTTGCCTATCAATCTTAAACTATTCTCTCTATTCTATTCTTATCTCCCTGAATCCTAGAGTTTAAATCCCATAAACTCTTCCAAGATTTCAATCAAGTGTCTTCTTGTTGATAGCCCTCAACCCAGAAGATCACCACCAGTAGCAACTGGATTTTCCCAAAGTTGTTTGATTACATAATTGGTTTACAGAAATTTGAAATAGAACAATTATACAAAGTTCTTGAGCTTTCTTCTTCTCAAAGCAGTCTTTCTTTTTTCAATCTTTTTCAGTCCTTGTTGATCACAGATTAATGAATGTTCATATCTGAAAAAATATGTTCGAAGTAATTTCAGTGTGAGAAAGTGTTATTGGTATATGATGTAAAACAAGTTATAACAGTTGTATATTATCTTGTAATGTTATCATTCTGAGAAGAAGAGAATGAAAACAGTTTATATAGTTTTAGGAAAAACAACACATGAATCGATTTACCCAATCGATTCATTAAAGTTATAAAACATGCTCAATCGATTTACCAAATCGATTTCGCGAATCTTGTTTTTCTTGAATCTTGAAACTACGTAAACTAATCGATTTACCTAATCGATTATTTTAATGAGTTCTTCAGACCTAAATAGCAGTTCATATTTGAATCGATTTACCTAATCGATTTGGAATGTTTTGTTCCAACAACGATGTCAAAACAATCGATGTACTCATTCGATTCAAACATTTACATAGTCCTTAAGTCATCTCTGTTACTAAAACTTTTGTACCAATCGCTTTAGTCAATCGATTTCACTGGTCACAGGGACACAGTGATTTTCACAAATCGATTTGCCTAACCGATTTGACTAGTTACAGAGAGTTGGCTTAAATCAAGGTAATCGATGTGCCTAATCGATTGTGGACTTATGTCTGAAGAACATTTTATCAATTGGTTCATTCAATCGATTTACCAAGTCGATTGATGCCAAACTTATTTCGAAAGAAATATATCAATGGATTGTGCTAATCGATTGTGTATGTCCCAGACCAAGATCATTTGAAACTTATTTTATTAAATCGATTTGCCTAATCAATTAGTGAAACATTGGCTTGGTTCTGTAACTCTCACAATCGATTGTGTTAATCGACTTCAACAATCCAAATAGCCTTGTGATTGGAACAATCGATTTGCCAAAGCGATTAGCCTACAAAACAGCATACCACTAACTTGCACAATTATTTTCAATAAAATGGCCACTCGATTTGTCTAATCGATTTAAGACAATCAGTTTAGACTTGTGATAAGAACAATCGATTTGCCAAATCGATTAGCCTGCAAAACAGCATGCTACTGACTTGCACACTTAATTTCCAATAAATGTGCAAATCAATTTGCCTAATCGATTGCTTGTTCACTAAATTCACATTTACATACAACCCTTTTACAAAATTGATTTCACTAATCGATTTGATTAAAGAATCTTCAAACTTTTGTTGATTCCTTGAGTTCCAAGTTATTGTCTCAAGTTTGTAGGGTTGAGTTGTTGTTCCTAAAATTTTTCTCAGTTCACAATGTTAGATTTATTTCATGATGTATGTTTGTCAATAATATCAAAAATGGACTTATGTCTAATACTAAGATATTTTTAAATTGAAAATTTCAGTTTAATATGCATTGTGTATAATTTTTTTCAATTCGTACTTAAATTTGAAGTGTTACAGATAAGATTATAATGAGTTCATTACGTATGCGGAAGGAAACATACACACACAAAAATTGAAAAAAAAAATACAAAATCGAGTTTCTTTGAAAATGATTAGCTTGAATTTTTTTAACAATATTTTAAATTTCTAAAGTCCAAAAGAAGTGTACTTTGATGTGTTGAAAAGATAACAACATTTTCTACAATTTATATTTCATGCATCATGATCAAATGCAACATCTATAATGTTCAAAAAATGAGGGTGAAGTTGAATATAAATTTGTGGTGTTTTTATTGTTTTATAGGCATCATTAGAATAATAGCTAAATAAAATCAATAAGCACAAACAAAAAGGGTTGATGAAAAAATGTCTCTTGAATTTCCTTTGATTGTTTTGTAATTATTTTTTAATTAAAATTAGACAAAAAAAACTATTAAAAAACATTATCTACATAAACTAATGTTAATTTAATATGACTTTTTTCTTCTACCAAACAGCCTATAACTCTTCTTTATATGTGTATCACCAATGTAAAAATGACATATGAGACCAAATAAAAATATTTGTCTTTAAAAAATTGGGAATGAAATTTGAATTTTTGGATTTTAACAATTAGATTTTGGGAGAATGGGAGTGCATCTCCCTAAGAATTTATCCTCCTATTCGTAAAGACCAAACTCTAGTCCCCACATACCCAAAGCAAAATGATGCACGCTAACCATCCTCCAAACCAAATATCATATTCTTATTTAAAATAAGACCACACCAAAGCTACATTTGCACACTGCCACTAATATTCAAATTTCATGATACACACAACCAAACATAAAAAACTGTCACCAACACATTTATAAACGATCATTGTTATATGGTGCGACAAAATGTTCTTATGAATCGCACCATTGCTTTGCCTCTTTGCCAATTTGACTCACTTGCGTCAACTCAGAGGCTTTCCTGTTGCTTTTGGGTTGTTTCAACTAAAATAAATTATTTATTACACCTACAAGAACTTTTTATTACTTCAACTTTTTTAATGACGTGATTTCACATAGGAATCAAAATGTAAATATTATGTGAATAATTATTAAATTAATTTAAAACAAAAATATTCAACTCTAATGTATAATAATTAGGTATGATTTGAATTTTTAAGAGTGTTAACAACACTCATATAATATATTATTTTTTATTAATTGAAATTTATATAAGTCTCGATAAATTATGTGTGGGTTTGATTAAAAAAAATTGAGACCAACATAAATTTTAACTAATAAAATAAGTGTGTTGAAAAATATTTGTTAAAGAGTATATTATTAATATTATTTTTAAAGAGAAAAAATTAATTCATTAATTATAACTTTTTTTTATAGGGACATGCTAGTATATTAAGAGTTGGTTCAACTAATTAATTAATTGCTTAAGTTTCAAATAAGTTTGCAATTATTTTAGTTAGTGGAACATGAGTTTTAGAGACAGGTTTGAATAGTAGCTTCGAATTTTAGAATCATGCAGAAGAAATATTGTTTATTAGAGGCATGTAGAAATATTATTCATCAGAGGCATGCATAAATATTGTTCGTTAGAGACATACTAATAGGAAGCACATTTCAGTCTTTAGAGGAAGACGCGCATAATCATTAGAGATAAATTTCCAAAGGTAGATGTGTGCACACAACAACACATGTCTTAACTAGGTTTGACTTTTCATCCCCTGGTCGTTTCCTCGGGTCTTTTCCTCTAGTCGTTTTCTTTGATCGGTTCCTTTGGTCATTTTCTCTTACCATTTTTTTAGTTGTTTCCTCTAGTTGTTTATTTTGATTTCTTGTTCTAATTTTTGGTTCCAACAATCTCCCATTTGCTTATAATATATACTTCTCATTTCTTCTTCTTACGTTGTTTATGTTGATTTCCAATTCTAATTCATACACAATTAATGAAGTCATTAGTGGAATAAGTTTTTTCCACAAAATACATTTGTTAATATCAAAATTACACATAGAAATTTATAGAAGTGACCACTGACAACCAATTTATATTATAAAAAGAAACATACCTCATTCCTTTTTGTCCAATCCATTTTCTCCTTAATTAAATTTATCATCACTGATCTTATTAAATTAAATTTATTTTCTTTGAGAACAATTTTTAAAAAACAGTAAAATTAACCGACTCCAAATATTTTCTACCAAAAACGACGCGTGTTTTAATTTTTCTATTACATTTAGGGATACATATGAGGAATGTGTTTTCCTTATCAAGCCAAATTAATAAAATATATATTTTTCTTTATTTGATTTAATGTAAATAATTGATTTTTTTTATTATTTCTTTTGGGGTAGAATAAATAATTCAATTAATAATAGTTTGTATACATTTAATCATAGTGTACCCACATTAATAGATGATGTATGGTGCTAATACCTTCTCTACTCACAATTGACTTCCGAATTTTAATATTTGGTTCTAGTTCAATATTTTAGGGTTTTATCCAATTTTCCTCTACAAAAATAAAATTGGTGGCGATTCCTATTTCGTAGATGAATCAGTCGCGACAAAGGACAACTTTTCATACAAGTTTTGATCTTAATTATTTCTTAAACATATTTAAAATTAAACTTAATAAGGTAAAGTTACCAGATGGAAATCTGGATGTAGCATGTCATGAAGGAACATTAAATATTTCTTCAAAACTAAAACTGTATGATGTGCTATACTTGCCATAGTTTTCATGTAATCTAATTTCAACATCTAAATGTATTGTTAACTAATCACATATGTTTTTATCTTAATTATTTTTCAATCATATTTAAAATTAAACTTATTAAGGTAAAGTTACCAATTGAAAATGTGATTGTAGCATATCACGGAGTAACTATAAATGTTTCTTTAAAACTAAAATTGTATGATGTGTAATACTTGTCACATGTTTTATTTAATCTAACTTCAACATCTATGTTATGTGATTCTTTAAAATGTACTGTCATTTTACGCTATTAACATGGATATTGTGAGTTTATTCACATATATATTTTTTTTCATTTATGGTGACTCTAAATTGTATTGCTAATAAATGTAATTTTTACTGCTTTGATTGAATGAATACTAATTTTTTAGAGAAGAAAAGTTGGCTTTATTAATTACAATATTGTTTGAATTTATAAATGACCATTGAATATAAACTAGCTTTATGCCACCACTTTTTAAATAAATTTTTCCCTGTGTGATAAAAAAAGTCTCTAAAAAGTTGAGACTTTGTTTAACCTATGTTTTAGAGTTCTAG
>JBBPBT010000821.1:657796-668367 GCA_037974875.1 Cicer bijugum | reverse complement strand
TTTCTGCAGTAGTTATCCACAGTAAAAAAAAAATCTGTAGTAAGTATCCACAGTAAAATCTTCAGGTAATACTATTTCTTATTATATTCGCAGAAAAATCCTTAAGTACTTAATCTCTTATTTAATTAATTTACAGCAAATTCCTAAGATATATTTTCACTTACTAAAGTCTGCAACAAAATCCTAAGGTAATATTAACTTACATAAATTAAATACTCCAGTAAAAATATTTATTTAATAAATTTTTTAAATAAATTATATTTTTTGAATTGTGCTTTTATTTAAAAATGAGTTAAATTAGTTTAAATGAGAAACTAAAAGAAATCCTAGAAAAAGAAAATAAAAGAAACCTAAATCCCATTCTGTCATAACTGTCACTGTGCACTCAATTTTTGTTGTTCTCAATTTTCATCAAGCCATTTCTAATTTTGTCCTCCATCTTTTTCATTCTTGATATTATTCTCAACCTCAAAGTCTTTCATATTCATTCTTCAAGATTCGACCTTCTAGTTTTGATCTTAAGTTTTTTTAAGTCTCATATTGCATTTTTGAGTTTGATAAACTTCAATTTTGACTTAACATTTTCGATGTTCAATTCATTTTCATTTTTTAGTTTGTTTGATTTGTATGTCCATCTTCATTAGATTTCATTTTAGATCTTCTAGTGAGAATTGTTTTCTAAGCTTTTCTATTCTCTCTTTTCGATTTTATTATCATTCGCAATTTGTTTTCGATTTTAACAGATATTTTATGAGCTTCCATTTGAGATTTTTTGTTTCATCCATTTGAGATTTACTATTGAATG
Source organism: Cicer bijugum (assembly GCA_037974875.1). Taxonomy (NCBI): domain Eukaryota; kingdom Viridiplantae; phylum Streptophyta; class Magnoliopsida; order Fabales; family Fabaceae; genus Cicer; species Cicer bijugum. Next base: position 667,562 of record JBBPBT010000821.1, on the reverse strand, counting down.
TTGAGTTACGGGAGTTAAGTCCTAAGCACTATGGAAATAACTCTTACAACCACTACACCAAAAAACACCTTTAGTGACAATTATTATAGACTTTAGCTGCAATATAAATTACTACTAAATTTTTTACTGACAATTACTTACAGTACGTTTATTACAAGTGAGATAGCTGAGAGAGAAAGGAACACGAGAGAAATTGGGGAGATAGAGAGTGTTTCTTCTATTTGGTTCACGAGAGAAATACAAGAGAGTGAAAGAAGAGAGCGAGATAGTAGTTCCTCGTATTTACAAAGTAGCACAAATTAGTATTTTATATATTAGTATTGAAGAAAGTTAAATTTAGTCCAAAAGAAAGTCATATAGTTATAAAATATTTTTAAAAAATTAAAATTTTATTTTAAAATGTCAAATATATTATTTTTACAGTACTGTTATAATATTATTTTTAAAGTTTAATGTTACTAAAATTTGTTAAAAAAGTGTAAAATTTTTACTCAAATTAAAATGTTATCTTTTTTTATTGTAGTTATGTTAGTAAAATGTTATTTTTTTAAGAAATTGTAAATTTTTTCAGAAACCAAATAATACTTATTTAAAAGAAAACAAGTTCATAATATTGATCTAATTATAAAATATGTAAAAGACCTCCTTAATTTATTTTTTAAAAGTCTATTACAGCGTTCTTTAAAAGAGTGTTGTAAAAGGTCTCCTTAACTTATTTTAATTATTTAAAAGCTTAATACATTGAAAGAACGTTGTAAAAGACCTCTTTAACTTATTTTTTAAAATCCTATTACAATGCTCTTTCAAAGAGCGCTGTAAAAGGTCTACTTAACTTATTTTTTAAAAGTTTATTACAACGCTTTTTTAAAGAGTGTTGTAAAAGATCTCCTTAACTTATTTTTGAAAAGCCTATTAGAGTGCTCTTTCAAAGAGCACTGTAAAAGACATCCTTAACTTATTTTTTAAAAGTCTATTACAGCTTTTTTTAAAAGAGCGTTGTAAAAGACCTACTTAACTTATTTTTTAAAAACCTATTACAACGCTATTTCAAAGAGCGCTGTAAAAGACCTCGTATACTTATTTTTTAGAAGTCTATATCAGCGCTCTTTGTAAGAGCGCTGTAAAAAACCTCATTAACTTATTTTTTAAAAGACTATTATACATCTCTTTGAAAGAGCGCTGTAAAATACCTCCTTAACTTATTTTTTTAAAACCTACAACAGCGTTTTTTCTACCGCGCTTGTCAAAAAAGCGTTGCTGCATCCTCCGTTATTTTTAAAAAAATTCTACAACAGCGCTTGTATTTAATAAGCGTTGTAAAAGACGCACTATAAAATGTCATTTTTGGCATAATGAAATTAGTCTATATCTTACGTGACATTGATCTGCTAAACAAAAGGAGAGAGATATAGTTTCCTGTTTACAAAATCACACAAATTAGCTTATCTCTTACGTGACAATAATTGGTTAATAACAAGGTTTGTCATGTAAACACTTAACGTTCATGTCAACTTCATTAAAAAACGAACAAATGGATTATGTTGTTAGGCGTCTTTCAATTTTAAGATTTTATTTGTGTTTTTTTTTTTTTAAATTCAAGGGGGTGAATCTCTAAATCCAACAATTTTAATAACTAATTTATTGATTTGATCATAAGTGTGAATTTGGGATCTTGAATCTTTCATGTTTCAAGTACATTTTTATGTCCAATCATATTTTTTTTCTTTATTTTTTTTTACTATTATTTTGTTTTTAATGGCTATAAAGTAACTGTGTAAAAAAAAGTTAATGTATATATCCGAAAACTTTTAACCTATGCAATACTATTTTTTTTCTTTATTTTTTTTACTATTATTTTGTTTTTAATGGCTATAAAGTAACTGTGTAAAAAAAAGTTAATGTATATATCCGAAAACTTTTAACCTATGCAATACTATCAATACTTTAGGTCAAAAGTGTATTCACATATTAGTATTCAATACTAACAAATATAATTATATTTAATAATTTTTATATATTTAAGTTATTGTCGTGTCTAGATATCAAAGTAATAAATAATACTAACAACATGCATTTTTCGACACACTCTTTAATTGATTAAAATCTAAATAAATTCTATCAAATCCATATATATTTAAATTTAAATTTTTAATTTTTAAATTATATTAATATTAGTTTTTTATAAATAATATATTTTTTAATATTAATTTTGAATTTTAAAAAATAATTTTTTTAATTAAGTCACCTATTTGTGGCAGCCAAAACAGCCACAAATAATTATTTTTTTTTATCTGTTTCATTCTTTGTGACGGCATAAGCCCTCACAAAAAGAAGAATTTGTGGCGGTCTTGACCCTCACAAACTCAGAATTTTTTTAATCAGCTTTATCATTTGTGGCATACTTTACAAATGGTAACCAAAAAACCAACTTCTATGGCCATTTTGACCACCACAAAAATTTGTGGCGGCCTTATTTGTGGTCATGTTGTTGCTACTTTCATCTATTTATGAGAGTTTTTGGCTTCCACAAATTTTAAGATTTATTGAAGTGATAGAACACCAGAATCATACTTATTCAATTGTACTTCCCCAACATCATTGGACTTGTCATGCCATACTTATAAGGGGACAAGATAATCTCCACATCAAATACACCTAACATCTAGTTCATCCTCTCGCCTAAGATATTCCATTAAAAATATCATCTCAAGTACAAGTTGAAATCACCACTATTTCATCTACTGTGGAATTATTCAATTTTCTCATCACAATTTTTATAACATCAATGTCATCAATCATGCATCATCGTTATCATAAAATAAACTTATATCATACAATGCATTCATATTTTATTATCACATTACATAAACTAGTCTAATCAAAATATGCACAAAATTCATTGGACATCTAATATAACAATAATATCAATGACCACACATTCAAAGAAATTAAATTAATCAACACCTTATAAATGTTTTTATTCCACATTTTAATATCACAATTTCTATATATGCATTTTAATTAATTTATCCCTTAAAGCGCTACTTCCGTAGCAAGTCCGAGATGAATCGTTGAAAAATATTTCTTTTTCGTTCATCTCACAATATATTATACTCATACATTCAAATCGTTTTTCACGTTATCTCAATTGAAGAATTCACACAACGTAAGAGAAGATAGGGAACTTCACGACAACATCAAACTCTAATAACTTATTGAATACTCTCACTGTCGTCAATCATTGTCGCTACAAACAACTTGAAATAGTGTTTCCTAGTAACAATGGCTCGAAATGAGGCGGAGAAGGATTTTTGCGAATGTTGAAACAACGTAAATACGACGGATGTAGGATGAAGCTCTCGAAGTGTAGATCACAAAACTAGTCTATGTTGTTTATGAAAACCACCATGTCAGTCGGAATCGAGGCCTAAAGCCGATAGTTCGAATGTCCGGTTTGGTCGTTGGCCATTATTTCAAATGTGGTTGTTCACGAAAACAAGGAATTGAGCACAATGAGTTTGAATAAATGATAGTTACAACTCAGAACGACGCTTGCAAAAGCCGCCAAAAAAGCTTCACGATAGTGTTGATGGCGGAGGAATAATATGTTGTGACTTTTTTATCACAAAGGAGAGACGATATTGATTTTATGAAAGGGATATGGACAAGGGTTATGATCCTTTTAATAATTCATTGGACTGAAAAAGAGAGAGATAAAGGTAAGAATTTTAGTGGCGGCATCATCCAGATGAGAAGTCTGCACGAAAGATATTAAGGTTGTGAAGAGGGGGTGCAACTAGCCATGTGCAGAAGTAACAAATTTGAAAGGCCTAAAACAGAGTAGCCCGAAGTCTATGTTGAAAACGTAAAATGGGGGTGTAAGTAGATGTAGATAAGAAAGTCCATTGCCGTGTAAATAACAATCTGACTTAAAATTAATTTTTTAGTATTTTCAAAAATTCTTGATAAATAAATTATTTATTTTATTCACCTATGATAATTTTTTTTTTTCAAAAAATATTCATTTTAACATAATTTTATCATTTCTTAACATAATTAAATTAAATTAAATATCTATAAAATCATCGTATTATAATAAATACACGTATAAAGAAAATTAATTATAATATATATTAATATATATTCTAAAATAATTTTAAAATCAAATTAATTATTTAAATCAAATTATTATTTGTAAATCTTTGTTTGTAAATCTGATTTGATAAAAATGAAATAAAGAAGTGGAGAGGTAAGTGAGCATCTTGCTCGATCCCGTAAATAATTTTGTTTATTTTGTTAGCTTCTCAGTCTTGATTAAAACGTTTTCATAGAAAATTAGTTTTTCTCTCAAAAGCGTCAACATTGTCAATAGTTGAATAAGACTACTTTTAAAAGATAAAAATGATTCAAATGTTAACAAAATAAAGATAACAACATAGAATTGTTACTTTCAAACAGGGTTCGTATAGAATAAACTTATGAAAAATTGGTCCATTTTGGGCCAGTCAATCTTACTGCAGCCCTTCATTTAATAGTAAAATAATGGAATGATGGAGATGCAAATGGGTTGTCTGTTGTGGAGGTCATGTGTGAAATAATAGAAAAATTGTATTATTAACTATTAGTTTTGTTGTAATTATTTTTGTTGAAAAGATTAATGGATTAAAATTATAAAAAAAAAAAAAAAAAAACAAGGTGTGTTTATTAAGGTTGCGAACGCGATTTCTGCAATTTTTTTTTTATTTTTAAGGCTCAAAGATTCTGAATGCAGAAAAGAGTTTCTTTTATGCATAATTTCTAAGTATCAAATACCATTCCTTAATGGGTTTGAGGATATTTGGATATGTTCTTATTTTAATAGTTTGTTTCAAGCATATAGCTTGTCAGCAACCAAACACTGATGAATACAAGGGAAAATATAAGGGTGTTGCTAGTTCAAATCGAAGTTCAACAAAAAAGTGTGACTGTCCTTTCAAGCTTAGATTAAAACCATTAAAAGATAGTTTACGATGGATAGTTAAAGTAATTTGTGGAATTCACAACCATGAATTACCTGATACTTTGGAAGGGCATGCATATGTTGGACGGTTAGATGATGAAGAAAGAAAACATGTTCATGACTTAACAAAATATAATGTTGCACCGAGACACATATTACTCTCATTGCAAGACCGAGATAATAGTAATGTTACTAAGATTTCACAAATATATAAATAGAGGAGTGTGATTCGATTGCAGTTGAGAGGTAATAGAACAGAGATGCAACATTTATTCAAGTTAATTGAAGATGCAAAATATGTGTGTTGGAATAGAATGCGTGAAGACTCCAATGTTATGAGAGATATTTTTTGGGCGCGTCCAGATTCAGTGAAGTTGTTGAATTTGTTTCCGATTGTGTTGATTATGGACAATACCTACAAAACCAATAAATACAGAATGCCATTACTTGAAATTGTTGGTATGACATCAACAGAGAATACATTTGTAGTTGGATATCCTTATTTGGAATATGAGAGGGAAGAAAACTTTTGTTGGGCATTAGAGAAACTAAGGGATTTATTTGTTACACAAAATAAATTTTCTCGAGTAATTATGACAGATAGAGATCTTGGGTTAATGAATGCAGTCAATATTGTATTTCCAAATGCTATTAATTTACTTTGTCGATTTCATATCTACAAAAATGTTGGAGCAAAATGCAAGCAACATGTCTTAAAGGATAGACAAGAGTCGGTATTGAATATGTGGAAAGACATTATGTATTGCAGTGAGGAAAAATACTATAGCATGCGGTTGCACATGTTTGAACAATCATGTGCTGATTCTAAATTGTTTGTTGGTTATGTGAAAGAAACTTGGTTGAATCCACATAAGGAAAGATTTGTTGAAGCATGGACAAATCAAGTGATGCATTTGGGGAACACAACGACTAATAGGTATTTAATGTCATTTTATTATATATTGTTGAATATTATTATATTTTCTAATGTGACTGTAAAATTTTATTATAGGGTTGAGTCAGCTCGCTGGAAGCTGAAGTTAATGTTGGAAAACAGCATAGGTGATTTGTGTAAATGTGGGGAGGCTATGAACAACATGATAAGGTTGCAACATAAAAAATTGATACCTGAAGCATGCATCTGAGAGGTAGTCATAAAGGACTACGAGTGCAGCAGTATCCATATTTATCTGTACCCTCTAAATAACTGAATAAAGGAAGGTACTTCACATCAACAAGAGTATGACTCTTATTAGCGAAAATAGTACTCCCTACTAAGTTCAACATATAAGCCCTAGCAGTACAGTCAAATCTCTCTGCTGCACACTGCCTTCTAAAGACGTCTTTCAACCAATCCAGTCTATAGTGTGCACCTCTAGTCTTCATGATCTCCTCCCAGATCTCTTTTGTGCTTACTCCTAATAGATGGACGGCAAGATTACATGTCGTTACTCTATCTACATCGGGTGGACTGTAGAACTCACCCCTAATAGGCAATCCCAAAATATTAGCAACATCATCTAAAGTAATCGTCATTTCACCAAATGACATGTGAAATGACGATGTCTCGGAATGCCATCTTTCAACAAAGGCAGATATCAGGTTGTTGTCGATCATCTTCAAACTACCCCGTTGCAAGGGGTTTTAACTTTTCACCCAGTTCTCTATGGGTCGTGGAAGTACTGACGGAGTAAATTGTTGTATTTTCTTTCCATGCGCAACAATTTTCAGCAATGGTCGCTCCTGTATACAAAGAAAATATATGACATTAATATTAAATATAGAGCAAAATTAATAATTAATTTAAATATTTATAATAGATTACAAGTAATAATTAATTAAATATACCTCACCAAACCATAGTCTAGCTGAAACATGATAACGATATCGTGTAAGGACAGACAAATCATAAGGTCATCCAGGATACCGTGTGAGTTCACCAGGTCCCTCAGTTGCATCATGCCCCTCCTCTATATGCTCTCCCTCATGAGCAGGTGCAGCCTCCTCATGTACAACCTCATCTTGTACCACTTGTTCATGTACCACCTGCTCTTGTACCACCTGCTCATGTACCACCTGCTCCTGCTGATACATATCCACATGATCATGATGTTCCTCATCGTCTTCTTCAATGATCACCCGTCTTCTTCTCCTTGAAGCAGTTGGTCGAATCCTCTCAAGGGAATTCATCACAGACGATGTCGAAGTATTAGTGTCACGTGTAACTCGTATTATTTTGTTGTCTCTTCCTCGTGCGCCCATTGAAAAATTAAATAAATAAAACAATAAGTTAATTAATTATATAATTATAATTAAAAAAAAAACTTCCGGAAAACTTGATGTTCAAGTTTTCTAGTAACTACCGGAAATGTTGACCATCAAGTTTTCCGGAACACATCTCTGTACCGAATAACTTGAATCATGTTTTCCGGAATTGGCCTCTGTACCTCAAACCTTTGAATCAAGTTTTCTGGTAGTTTCTTCTGTACCACATAACTTTGAATCTAGTTTTCTGGGGTACTTCTCTGTATCGGAAAACTTCGAAACAACTTTTCAGGAAGTTTTGTAAAAAAAACTTACTTTTTGGTTCCGGAAATGTGAATAGTGAATGAAATTTTTTTTAACGTTTTATTATATATAAGAGAGCAAAAATGTCATTTCATTCATAAAATGAGGGTATAGGTATAATTAGAGAGGTATAGGATAAAATTTTCAAAAAGATTATCTATAAAACCATCGTATGGTACCTGTGTAATTTGGATTGAAGTGATATATATGGTATGCATTTAATGACTCATTTTCTTCCTTTATTGTATACAACCAAATTTTTATTTTTATTGGTTAAATAGTTTAATTTCAACCATTTCTTAAATAATTAGTTGAAACATTTGATTAGATACTAGTTTGCGAGTTTATGCGTTTTTAATCGAGTTTATAAATTAATTCACGATTTCAACTGAATTAACTTAGCTAAATCACAAATTTACAAGATTTCAATTTAGTAACGAATTAACTTTAAATTACTTTTTAAATTCTTAAATTGTACGGATTTACGAGTTAATATGTGATTTTGCCAACTTTGCATGAGGCATTATTCAAAATATCAAGCATTCATCTTGTGTTTGCTAACACTATGAACACCTAAAATAGTGATCCTGATAGAAAACCAAAAGTAAATTATGTAAATATATATGAGCCACTTGATACAAACTTTTAATATTTTCCACATGTAATTGATTATAATAAAATTCAAAACTTAATAATACACCACCAATACTATTGACTGTGCTGGCATAACTTTGAACTCAACAGAGATTCAAGTATTGAAAGAGAAAAGTTACAAACAAGTTCAAATTTCAGAGTAGTTTCACTTGAAGTCATATTTGACAATGCCAGGAATATTAATATTCATGAAGTAGTTCTCCCAATTAATCATTTTCGGGTCAAAGTAAAATAAGTCCATATCTACCCCATTCTGTCTTGCTGCAATTTGCAACTTCTCTGCATTCATATTATCAAATCTGTGTGCAAACCAAGTTCATTTCCTTAAATCAATGATAACAAACACTTCATATATATAGCATGTTTTGATTATAATTAATAATAAAATTAGTCATCAAAATTAAAAATAAAAAAGAAATTTGTCACAATTTTTTAAAATAAATAATTAATATTATTTAAAATTTTAAAGACGATAAATAAGAAGAAGAAAACTAATTCTTAAAAAATACTACTAAAAAAAAAGACTTCAATTCTCTACAAGTAGGGTATAGAACTATAGTTGTAGAGTCGTCTTGTGGTAGAGCTATAAAGTTTCTTAACATTTGTTTGAACTCTTAGTATTTTTTCTGCAAAAACTTATTTAAAATAAATAATAAATGCAAAATAATATAATCTAATCATGGATGTATATTAATATTTTAGAAAATTTACTATAAATTTTAATAAATAATAAAACATTAAATAATTTTAATAAATAATAAATTTTGAAATAAATAATAAATCATTAAATAATTTTAAAATTTTAAACTTTTAATAAAGTCGATATATTTAATAAAACTTTTAAAGATGTATATACTTTTTGCAGTGGCACTGATGACCAAAATACTCTTACCTGAAGGAAGTCGGTGATGCTTCCAAATTGCATTTGAGGAAAATGTAATGTATTTTCGAATAAGAAACAAAAGAAAATGTCAAATATGACCCTATAGAGGGGAAAATGATCGATTAAGTGACATTGTTAGGCATTTATTTGCATAGGTAAGATTCGTGCACGTGGACACGTTCTAACTAATGTTCTCCATATATAATATAATATAATGGATTCGGCTCATTGCGTTCACAATTACACGAGTGTAAACACCCAGCTAAGTAATATTTTGTTATCGTAAAACTTGAATATTGGATTGCGTTTGTTTTTGAATTTAAATAAAAATATTTTTATTTTGAATAATTTAAATATTTAAAAGAAAAAAAAATTAATTTTTGTTTGTTTATTATTATAAAAATAATTTTTAATTTGTTTGTATCTAATTTTATAAAATTTGATTTTTTTTAAATAACAATAACTATTTTGTAGATATATTTTAAAATTTGATTCAATATAATTGAATACTCTTTAAAAACAATAAAAAAAACACTCAACTAAAAAACAACGATGTAGAAAAGTAAAAAAATAAAACAATACTTATAAGATAAAAATTTAAATGAGGATCACATCTAATGAAAAACTAACAATGTCGTGTAAAGAGAAAAAAATTGAGAAAA
>JBBPBT010000821.1:641966-656855 GCA_037974875.1 Cicer bijugum | reverse complement strand
AGAAAACATGATAACAAGACATTGTGATTGTGATATGATGGGACATTGTTAATTTGGATACTTTTAAGATAGCATTCATGTCTTGAGATTTTTTAAAGACTTTAATCTGTACATATGTTATGCAATTGTAAGATTTCATAGAATCATAAATTTATTAGCAAATATTCAAAGTTACACTTGTATATACACTAACTTTACATGAACCTATATGAAAAAGAACTACAGCGGACCATTTTTTTTTCAGAAATAACTTTGTTTTTATTTTTATTAAATAAATTTGTTTTGTGTATATTTAAGTTTTTCGATGTTGTGTTTTGATTTTTCGTTTTAGTGTAGTTTTGGTTTGGTTTAGATTGACAAATAATTTTAATCAAGTGCAAATTTAAATTCAATCAATGATGTGATTATATTTGTAGGCATATGTGTATTCAAGACACTTCGATTTTGTAAATTTATAGATTTAACATTGTACACATTTTTCTGTTTTTATTCTATTAATATGGATGTTCTATTAGTTTGTTAGGAGATTGGTTTAACACTATTGAATGCATTTCTTTTTTGTTTTTATGTTATTAATATCGATGCTCTATTAGGAGATTTATCTTTTTCGGTTTTAGTGATTTTGAATTGTGTTATTTTTAATTGATGTAATTCTACAAATTTGAATTAATGAATTTTGTTTTTATAGACTTAGTTGCAATTTTAATCCTCTATTTTAGCTGAATCACGAAAATAGTCTTCCCCATCTTATTTGTCCCAAATTTTGATCCCCATAATCTTAGTAAGAAATTTGATGAAGTTTGTCATTTTTTAATGATGTGTCAAAAAAAAAGATGTTGTTGAAGATTCCATATGAATTAATTACATTTTATTATTATTTTTAATTTATAAAGCATATTTTCTATTTTTAAAAACACATTTTCTATTTTAAAAAATACATTTTCTATTAAAAACATATATATATATATATATATATATATATATATATATATTCTAATCCCTAGGGATGGCAATGGATAGGGTATGGGTAGGGTACTATAGTACCCGTACCCATACCCGCAATTTAAAAAAATACTCATACCCGTGCCCTTACCCTCTGGGTACCTAAGTGCCCGTACCCATACCCATTACCCACACTTTAACTAAAATAAATCGATAAATAAATATTATTTTGTGATTAAATTTAAAAAGTGTAAATACCACCTATAGTCCCTTAACTTAATTTCAGTTAACGTTTTAGTCCTTTATTTTTTTTCTTCCCGATTTAGTCCTTTATTTTAATTTTAAGTGACAATTCAATCTTTTATGTTTTAAAATGTTAACAATGTTATCTTTTTTTACAAAAATTCAAACATTCATCAAAATTTTCAAACAAAACTCATAAATTTAGTTATATTCTTTCATATAAAATAAACTTTATCAAATTTATAACTCAAATATTCAAATAAACTCATATGTGTCATTTTTTATTTGATTTTGTTAGAGATAAAAATATGAGTTTATTTAAATATTTAAGTTATAAATTTGATGAAATTGCATTATATTGAGGATGATAATTAATTTTATGTGTTTTGTTTGAAATTTTTTATGAAATTTTTGAAATTTTGCAAAAAATAAGGATAAAATTGTTGACATTTTAAAACATAAAAGATCAAATTGTCACTTAAAATTAAAATAAAGGACCAAATCAGAGAAAAAAAAAGAAGATAAAAGACTATATGTGGTATTTACCCATTTAAAAATTATCCAAATATCATAAATTAAATTATAAAATATTATAAACCAAAATATTTTCTAACTCAAAACATTTCAAGTGAACACTTGTTACAATACACATTCAAATATCCATAATAATATTTTATGAAGTTGCAAGTCTTACAACAATATTATTTGAAATCAGTAAAAATAATTTATAAGTTGCAAGTATAATTATAAAGACATAATTAATAAGATATAATTCTTAGTTATAAAGTCACAATTATTTAACTATTCATCATAATCAAATTCTTAAAAAGTTTGCAAACGTTTATCTTTTGATTTGATTATAAATATTGTAATGGTCCAATGATATTAATAGATATTAAAACATAAAGGAAAACAATTAATTAAACTAAATATTAATATAATAAATAAATAAATAATATATTTATATAAATGCGGGTGCGGGGTGGGTACTATAGTACCCGTACCCGTACCCATACCCGTTTAATTTTGCGGGTAATTACCCGTCCCCGTACCCATACCCATTATGCGGGTTTTTACCCTACCCATTGTGGGTTTTTTTGCGGGTATCCACTGGGTCTGGGTCTAATTGCCATCCCTACTAATCCCTAATTCCATTCTATTTCATTCCACTCCTCCTCCTTCTTCTTCTTAGAACCCTAAACCACAAAATTAATTATCTAAAAATAGTAAGTGTGAAATACTTTTTGAAGTAGATATTGGTTTCAACAATAAGTGTATAACACATCATAGTAAGGACATTTTTTGAAGCAGTTTTGATGAATTTGTACAACTTGTGATTGTAACAATCATAACATTGCGATACTTAAACTGCATATTTGTTTTGTTTTAAATTGCATATTGGAGGAGAAGGAGAATGAGATGGAAATGAATGCAATTAGGGATTAGAATAGAAATGTGTGTGTTTTGCTTTTTGTTTGTTTTTGTTTTTAATATTTTTGTAATTAAATAATATAATAAAATAGAAAATATGTTTTTAAAAATAGAAAATGTGTTTTAAAAATTTTGAATAATAATAAAATGTAATTAATTCACATGGAATCTTTTAAATCATTTTTTTTGGCACATTAAAAAGATGATAATTCATCAAATTTTAGACTAAAATTATGTTTGAGGGACCAAATCTAGAGACAAATAAAATAATAGACTATTTTCGTTATTCAACTAAAATAAGAGGACAAAATATACAATTAAACTTTTTTTTTTTAGTAAAAACAAATCCAATCTATATAACCATATAAAATAGAAGTACCATAAGCCTTTAAAAATATATAAAGTCATTACAATTTTCTTATATTTAAAGATATATTACTTTTATCGTCTCGTTTATTTTTTTCAAGGTTGAGCACAAAAACGTTTTAATTTACGAAAAGAAGCTTGTAACATTTCTTTCATTGTAGTTTGTTGGATATATATCGAAATATCAATGAAAAATATGAAAATTAATTAAAGATGTGACAACTTCCAATGAAAAAAAAAATAAATAAATAATAGAGGCACAACTACCTTTGCTACAACACGAGTTGCCAGCCGCGGATATTCTTAGGAGCGGGCAAGTGCCACGACACCCCTATATTTTTAAATTTCTTTTATATATATATATATATATATATATATAATAACTAACGATATATTATCAAAGTAATACTGATAAATTATTAAAATATCCTTAAATTATGATTGGTTTTTGAGTAATTTTCATTTATCTTCCTACCTCTCTTATATTTGTTTTCTACTCTTCTAACACCCTAAGTAGCAACTCAATTATTAATTCTTAATAAACTTTTTCATATTAATCATTGATATACAATATAGTGTGATACTATTTTTTAATTGTGAATTATTTTAATTAATATGTGTATTTTTTTTATAAGTGACACAATATTTAAACATAAAAAAATTGATGCATTTTTTCAAGAAAAAAGTTTTTTACAAAGATGAAAATTATAAAATAGATATATTTTATTTGATTGAATTGTGAAAATTGTGTGAGTTGTGAAAATTGAAATTCTAATTTTTTTTACTCTAAAAAAAACTATATAACTCTTGAAAATTTCAATTATAATATTTAAGTTAATACTTATTACTCTCCGACTCCCCCAAATATTTTGTGTAAGATCCGCCACTGCGAGTTGCCTAATTTGTTTGTTTCCTAACAACCTTTATATGAGAGTTTACAAAATGGGAAAAAAAGAAAAGATAACAGTTAAAACTTATAACACCTAAATATGAGACATTTTCTTTATTGTTGTGAAATTGATCCACACTTTTGTATTCCATCTCAAAATCAACATTCAAACTTTGAAGGTCGTTTATCCAACACAATGCATCCAAAATTCAAAAGGTTAATACTTTATTTTATTTGACATAATTGCAGTTTTATTTTATTGACTCACAAAATTGGTCCTCTTATTTTAAAAGTCGATGATTTTGGTCTCTTCCTTTGATTTTTGAATTTAAAAATAAGGACACATGATCCTTTAAATAATATAACATATGATATAATAATATAGAATGATTAACAATCATGAAATTGTGATAAAACGACGTAAAAACATAGATATATCATAAAATTATATGTGACATCATTAAAAATATAAAGAAAGAACTAAAATTGTCAGACTTTAAAAATAAAGAGACCAATTTCATGAATTGATAATACTAGAGGGATTAAAACTACAATTATGTCATTTTATTTTGATGATCCTTATCTTAAAATACATTATTTTGCCCTTTATATCACATTCTCAAAAGTGGAGTCTCACACACCTTATAATCTTTAAGTATAAAATCAGCATTACTCATATTAATTATTACTACTTCTCATGGATAAACCATCCTAAAAAGAATAACAAAACTTTGGAAGATTTACTCTTCGAACTTTTAATTAAATTGATAGACACTTAAATTTAGATATGTTACAGTGGAGTGTATTGTAGTCATCACATATAACTATGATAAATATCGAACAGTTCAAATTTTAATTATTATTAAATCTCATACACTTTCAAGATTCATGTCAAAAACTATATTTTTAACTTTTTTGAATATTAAATAAATTAGTAAGCATTTTCAATGCAATTTTAATTAGTAAATGAAAAAAAAATTATTATCTTATTTATTATTAAGATAAATCTTTCACATAAAATCGTAAAGAAGTTCTTATTATACACAAAGACAATTAAAAAAGCAACAAAAATGCTAACACAATGGCAAGTTATCAATCAATATATATTGTTGTGACTTTGATTTGTTTTTGAAAAGGCCAAATGCATTATATAATGGTCTAAGGAGAAAACAAAAATCAGTCAGAATGGAATTATGATACCTTATGGATGTAAGAATACAATAATGCATTACTAGCTTACATTGATGCAGAGCTGTGTAAATGGCAAAAGCTAGTTAAGCCACAGCCTTAGCCTCACTTTTTTATATTTATATATAAATGTTACTCCTACCGACTTTGAAATTTAGTTTATCATTTGTTTATTAAATAAAAGAATTTATTTATAAATAATTGCATTTTTGATATACGTTCTTAAAAAAGTCTTCCTATTGTATAGTGAGGATGTGATTTTTTTAAGATAAAAAAAATGACATTTTAATATATAAATTTTAATAAAAAATAGATTTTCAAAAAAAAAAATAATATATAAATTAACAAAAAAAACCTAAAATATGTTAAAGTGTTGCACTTATTTTTTTTAGGTTAACACTTATCTTTTGAGTGAACTTGTTCCACTTATATTTTCTTACCATCAACTCTTTTTTAAGTTTACAATTCTTTTTGTTTTCAAATTTCTTTTATTTTCAAAGAAATGCATTATACATTAATATAAAAAAATAGGAATGTTTATTTTAATTAATTTGTTAAAATAACTATCTTAAGATATTAAAATTAATGATTAATTAAGTTAACTAAATAAATAAATTTTAATTAATAGAGTTTAAATACTTTCTTACTCTTTAGTGTTCTCCTTTCCATCGCCACAACTTTTTACAATTTGTAGTTTAGATGCTTTAATTAAATTGCAAATTTATTATTTATTTTTTTTATTTATTTATTGCGACTAAAAGATAAGTGTTAATTACGCTACGATTATGTAAGAATTTTGTTGGGGTTGATTGCAAGTCCCACATCCTTTAGTGTGGGAGAATAAGGAGAAGGCCAAGGCTATATATTAGGTTTTGGTCCTTTGTTTTCAAATGCACCAGGCACCAGTCAGCAATAGCACTTTAAGCTTGTATCTGACTTAGTTTAAATATTTGCTTTGTAAGAGCGTGGTTGTACTGGGGTGTTGAGTGTGAGTCAGAGAAGTCTATGTGTTGTAACAATTTTCACATAGTGTTAATTCTCTAGTTGCCGATTTAGGCAGCGGCCGTGGTTTTTTCTCCGGTTTTGGAGTTTCCACGTTATATTCTTGTGTTGTGATTATGTCTTAATTCTTTTGAACTTATGCTATTTTTCCCAACAACTCGTATCAGAGCCAGGTTCGGAGGTTCGGTGGGATAATTTTTCTTAGTATGCTCTGTGGTTGCAGCTTTGTCTGATCTTCCACATCAGAAAAGAATTATCCTTGGTATTGTTAGGGGAAATGTGATACTGCGAAAGTGCTGTTTAGGGAGGTTCTGGCTAAGGAAAGACTTGGTATTTAAGCGTGTCTGTTGTGACCTACCTCTCTTTTCTGGGAACTTACCTGGTGCACAGTTTACAGTCTGCGTGCAGTTGCTATGTCTTATTCAAGCGTTATGAAGTTTGATATAGAGAAGTTTGATGCAAGAATCAACTTTGGCTTGTGGAAAGTACAAGTCAAGGATGTGCTTATACAATCAGGATTACACAAGGCGTTGAAAGGTAAGTCTGGGCATGTGAAGAGAAATTGTCCAAGTGGAGCAGTATCTGAAAAAGACTCTGAGACAAGTGCTGACAAGGTCTCCCTTGTTTTGGGAGATGATGGTGATCTCATCTAGAAGATAAAGTTTGTCCTTATGGTATTTCCGCTATATCATAAAAAAGGACAAGTTATTGCTAGCGGATTCAGAACAGCACACGAGCATTGGTTGACATTGATGCAAGGTGTGTGGTGATGTGTCGATGGCTGAAGAACTTCCTGGAAGCCAACATGGGAGTTGCACCATAAATTTCAGCTAGGTTTCAACATGAGAAAATTCTTGGAATGGTTTAGTTCCAAGTGGAGAAAACTCTTGGGATGGTTTAGTTCCAAGTGAAGTGTACCTTTTATGGTGGAGTATGATTGTCGGTAAGACAATGGAAGCGGAAGCTGTAACTCTTACAATCAAGGTGGAGATTGTTGGGGTTGATTGCAAGTCCCACATCCTTTAGTGTGGGAGAATAAGGAGAAGGCCAAGGTTATATATTGGGTTTTGGTCCTTTGTTTTCAAATGCACCAGACACCAGTCAACAATAACACTTTAAGCTTGTATCTGACTTAGTTTAAATATTTGCTTTGTAAGAGTGTGGTTGTACTGAGGTGTTGGGTGGTGTGAGTGAGAGAAGTCTATGTGTTGTAACAATTTTCACATGGTGTTAATTCTCTGGTTGCCGGTTTAGGCAGCGACCGTGGTTTTTTCTCCGATTTTGAAGTTTCCACGTTATATTCTTGTGTTGTGACCGTGTCTTAATTCTTTTAAACTTATGCTATTTTTTCCAACAAATTTTTCACATAAAAGATGTAAAATATAATAATTATAAAGATCAAGAAGACTTAGATGATCGCAACTATTTGGATACTCTATTTAAACTCACATAAAAAGTTAGGAAAAAAAAATCATGTGCATTTTTAAAATGATTAAATGATATTTAATTTTTGTGTTTGGGCTCAAATGAATTGCCTAAATCATTGTACCAAACTAAATATTTTCATATAAAGATCATGTGAATCCAACCGTAACTAAAAGTCATACAGAATGGACACCTAAAATAACAATCATGTTATAAGAGGCAAGAGTAAACGATGTAAATATATTTGAGCAACAAAATATTAACTTTAAATATTTACCACATAAAACTGATCATAATTGAATTCAAAATATAATAATACACCACTAATATTACTAATTTGCGGATAGAAATTGAAATTAAGGGTTGAAGGAGTAAAAATAGTAAAAAGACCAAACTTAGAACTAGATACTAAGATACAAACAAGTTCAAATTTCATAGTAGTTTCACTTGAAGCAATATTTGACTATGCCAGGAATATGGACATTCATGAAGTAGTCCTCCCAGTTAATCATTTTTGGATCAAAGTAAAACAAATTCATCTCCACTCCACTTTTTCTTGCTTCTATTTGCAGCTTCTCTGCATTCATGTTATCAAATCTGTGTACAAAAAAACTCATCTTATTAAGTCGATGAGATATCATACATATAGCATCTCTTCTAATAGTTGATATAGCAGGCAAAAAAAAAAAATTAATCATTAAAATTATAATAAAAAAGTATCAATAATTATCATGTCAATAAATCTAATGAAAAAATTAGTGAGAAATTTTTATATTTTTGTTACTATTTTATTTTATGGTATAACTTACATGCCATCGAAGAACAAGTAGGGCCTATAAAGTTCAACCAATCGCAAGATAATGTTGATCTTCCTGTTGATATCAAAATATATACCATGAAAGTACTGGCAAAATGCTGCATTGACCAGCTTTAGCCCCTGTCAAATTCCAAGTTAACTAGTGTAAGCACTTTTCTGTTTATAATAGTTAAAAATTAAGGTAATCAAGCTAGGTTAGGGTAGTGAAATACTCCAAGAAAGAAAAATCACTAACAAAAAAAAAAATTAAAAGTTAATGTCCTTGGTTACAAAAATAATTATTTTAATATTCAATAATTTAGACATATTTTTTTTTACAGATTTTTTAAACAAATCAAAAGTTATTTTATATTTTTCGGTCGTTGTGAAAGTTATTTTAAAAAAAAATATTAATTATAAAAAAAATAATATTTTTAAAAGATTCTACAATCAACTTCTAATTTGAAATAGTTTTTAAATTATTTTCATATTTTAATTTTTTCAAAAGGCTACCACAAAAATGAGGGAAAATTAGAGAGAAAATAAAATTAAAGATTATCTTATTTCTTTACTAATTTTATTTTTTCTGCAATGATTAAAAAAAAAGTAACTAAAGCTTAGAATTTGAAATAACCTTTAGAGGAAGTATGTAGCGAATGAACATGTATCTTTGGAAAGCAGCCATGTTGTCCAATACTGTAACATTGCCATATTTGATGGGATTTCCTTCCTTATCAAAACATGGTTTTGCAGTAAAATATCTAACGCCATAGTCATGGAGATTTTGATATGTGATTGGATTAGCAATGGAGGAACCCAATTGATAAATGCTATCACGAGGTTGATTTGCATGACTCACCATGCCAACTAGCATTGCATTCACCACAAAGTCAGCTGGTATCTGTTTCAAGTTAACTCACCATAATTAAATCAACTTTGACCAAAACAAGTATTAGTTACACTTAAATATATTTTTGTTGTTAGAAAAATACTTTTCTAGTATTTAAATTTTTTCCAATCACAGATATTGTCTTTTTTTTTTTTTGTTTGAGTCGACCATTTTTCTACTTTATTTTAAATGAGATTAATTTTTATACATTATTGGATTAAATTATATATTATATCATAGTTTCACTTTTTAAGATTGTTTTTTAAAATATCTATAGAATACATATGAAGTGATTTGATTAAAAAAAACCTTACACGATCGATGTTTACGAATTAAATCTATTTTGAGAATGTAATGTTTTGTCCATTTATAACATTGAGACAAAACATTTGCAAGGAATACATTGAATCTGTTTTGTCCATTTATTTTAAAATACTTATGTGGCACTTGACTACGATTTATATCTGAATACATTAATTGCACTTTGATGTCAGCATCTCTTAAATTAAATTACCCAAAAACTATTTATATTTTAATTATTTTAGTTGTTTAAAGATTAGGGTAACTTTTGTTTAATTTAATTTAGGAGAAGCTAACATAGATACGTAATATACTTTTATATAATAGTCGTGTCATATAAGGATCTCACAAGTTATATCACCACAAAAAGTTCTGAATTTTATAGTTGGACAAAATGTTACACTTTCTTTTTAAAATTTGAGGATCTATAAAAATAGGAATTAAAACCGTATTGAGTCAAAATAGTGGGATTGAAAGAATAATTAATTAAGGCGTAATTAGTTAATGTATATATAATTGGATATATTCCCTTTTTAATTAAAGATCAAATGAAATGTTTCTCACCACATCAAAAACTGCGTTAACATTTGCAAGGAAGCATGTCAATTTTCCTTTTCCATAAGCAACAATTATACTGTCTATGGTTCTGCAAAAAATAAACAAATGAATTTTTTGGTCATATGATCATTATTATAAAGTTACTTACACAATCATTGTCTCTGAAATAAAATTATATCTATATTTTTAATAATTTACAAAATTAGTTTTTCTATTTTTAATAAAGAAACAAAAATAAAAATAAAATAAAATATTGGTCAATAAACATAAATAATCATAAAAAAAAAAGTTAATTAATTTACCTTATTCCTTCCACCCAACCTGGGAAAGGTTCTTTGTAAGTGCTAGTAATCATTGTAGGACGCACAATAAAAATGGGCAATGTTTCCTTCATAGTTTGTATAAGCATTTCTCCCATTGCTTTGGTAAAAACGTAAGTGTTTGGCCATCCATATAAATTTGCTCTGAAATTTTATGAAAATGAAACCAACCACATTAAGTTTTGGTGACCAGATAGTTTCAAAAGTTTTAATGATTGACACAGTAAAAATTATTTATATTAATAAAATAATATATGAATTAATTAATATATGAAGATAATATTGTTGTTCTCACTTATGATAGAAGTAAATGCTAACCTTTCTATACCCAGGTCCTTCATGGCAATTTTAATATCATCTTCAGTGGCTCCCTCATGTCGAAGTTTGTTCATCTTTTCCTCAACTACTTTCTTTTCCACATCAATGTCTAGTCCTTTCACACCATTTAATGATGCACCCAATTGGATTGGATCCTCTACTATCAATCCTCCTCTCTCGCCGCACACATATGCTGAATTTATTCAATTATTACACTTATTATTATATTCAGCATTAAATTCATATACTTCTGGTCTGTATTATAATAAATGATTTATTTATAACAATTATTCTCTCAAAAACTATAAACACATTCATATGCAAACCTGTTGATACGTGGACAAGCACCCTCAGGTTAATACATTTTTTGGCGAAGTTTATCACATGCTTAGCTCCAAGTGTATTTAAACCCAATGCAACATCATATCTGCATGTAATAATAATAATTATAATAATAATAATAAGAGTTAAGGGAAAATACACACAAAGTTTAAGTTAGAATCTAAGGATATCACCATTAATAGTAATACATATCGCTTTAATAAAAAATTATCTCAAGCAATTGAAAAAATCTATTCCCATATTAGACATACCCAAAAACTATTTGACCTACAAAACTATTTAATGCATTATGGTAACAGCTGTAAAAAATGCACGGTCACATCAATTTATTTTAACTTAATAATTTTAAATATAAATAAATATTTTATACAATAACATAAACTTGCAAGTATCTAACTAATTAGAAAACTAGATAAACTATTTATTAAAGTAATATAATATAATTCAAAGCTTTTTAAACGTTTTATCTTTGAAACTATTCAACTTTGAAAATATTAATTACTTTCTCTGTCTCATAATAATTAAACTATTTGTCAAAAAAAATATTTCAAAATAATTATTTAATAACTATTTGTTAAAATTAATAATTAATTATAATTTTATTAAAAAGCATAGTTGAACTACTGATATACTTATCACTCCAATTCTTATATCTCAAAATAACTATTATTTTCAAATTTCAAAACTAAGAAAAACTAGATCCAAATTTAAATTATAGTTAAATATCAAAAGTTCATATATCTCTCAAAACTCAAAACTCTAAGGTACTTATAGTTGTGACCAATAAATGTACCTTTCATCAAAGTTAGTTGTTGCAGCTAAATTCACTATGACATCAGTTTGATCACAAATCTCTTTAAGTAGATTGGAGTCCTTCAAGTTGAAATCCTCTTGGGAAATGTCCCCTGGCACTACACTCAATTTTTCTAAGACAAAGCTATTGAACTTTGCACCAAGATTTTCCTTTAGTAATTTGAACAAGTCCTTCCGCAAAATCTATACATGAAAATATAACACATTGTAAAGTCAAACAATTATTAGGAATACATCCTCTTTGTGTGGTGGGTGTGAAAATTTATTATTGTATTGCAACAAACTTTATTTTATTCTACAAAGTCTCTATCAAAACCATAATTCATAATAACATAAATAGTAATTTATTGAATGAAATTATAACCAATGCATGCCAATTTTAACTTATAAGTGGGGACTTCTATGAATATCATCCATTTAACACTTCACATATGAGAATTTTTCTCTGCTCAAACTGAAGAGAAAATATACCGAATGAAGTTTAGAGATGAGAATCATTCCCTTTATCCAACGAAGTATCTATTTCCAAAAATATTACTACAATAATTTTTCAAAAATATATAAATGTGTAGCAAATTCTTACGATTTCTTTTTATAGATTTTTTTTTTTACTTTTGTAAAACTAAAATAATTTAAAACAAAATAACACATCTTATTTTTTCATAAAGAAAAAATCTTATTATTTTTATTCTTAATATTCTCTAAAAATCTCAAGTAGAATGAAAATAATCTTAAGGGGCGGTCTCGGTAGGGATACATGGATAGAGAAACAAAATCTCTTAAGTCGGCATTCCTCACATGTTATGAAACAGTGGAGAATAAAATAAACTTCATAAATATTAGATCAACTAGACCACCTACCCAAATCAAATAATCATTATAATAACTTAATTTTTTTATTTAATTGACATATATCAATTGTATATTATAAACCTTGCACGTATGAGAGTTTTTGGTAATAATTGTAATATCTTGTTTATAGAAGAAGAAAAAAAAAACATGACATTAATTTTATATATATATACCTCATTGTTCAGCCGTCTAGTTGCAGATTCACCATCCGTAGCTCTCATAAGAAGATAAAGTTTCTTCACATTTGGTTGAACTCTTAGTATCTTCTCGATAAAAACTTCAATAGTATATGGTAAAAAGGAAATTAATTAAGCACATACTAAATAATACATACATACTATAAATGCATACTAATAAGTAATTAAGCATAGAGAGATATATATACTTTTTGCAAGGAAGCCAGTGGCACCGAGGACCAAAATATTCTTATCCTTAAGGAAGTCAGTAATGCTTCCAATTTCCATTGGAGGAAAAACTAAAGTATGAGAATGACAAAGATACTAAAATATTTTCAGATGTGAAACAAAAGAAACTTGGATTTGAGTGTAAAGTATGTCTCAAATGACCATATATATATAGAGAGAAAAAATGATCTATTAAAGGCATTTATTTGATTCATGCATGTGTACATTGGAAATGTGTCTATGGCCTCCTAACTGTTGGTTGAGCTAACCTTGCTGCCATATGCTGTAAATATTAATGCTAATAAGTCCTTTTCTACAAGACGTTGTTGACTTCTCTTGGAATCTTATTAACTTTGCTCAAATTATACAAAATCTGCGACATTTATAATATGTTAAATTTTATGTTTAAATATATTTTTGGTTTTTGCAATTATAATATTTTTTTAATTTTGATTATTCTAAATTTTAAATTTGGTTAATATCCCTACAAATGTACGTAGTTTTATTTTAAAATAATTATTTAATTAAATTTATTTTATAAAAACTGTAACATTATTAAACACTTATAATTTGTAATCCTTAATTCTCACTCAACATGAAATTTCAACGGAAAATTGATATAGTTAGGTACAAAGACGCACTAAATAATTTTTTAATTTTTTTGAAATTGGGGTTTTGTTAATGATGAAATTGCATCTCAATGATCAAGTAGTTGTCATTGTTTGCAAAAAGAAAAGAAAGAAAAAGAAAAATCATTTTGGAAGGACACGTCACAAAATAGTGAATGAAAATTGAAGATGAGGAAAAGAAATAAGTATAATACCGTTGGAAAATAGTAACACTGAGTTGTATTAGTGATAATAGAATCACTAAAAAAATTATTTAGCCATGTTTAAAATAGTTGGAAGTTAGTCACGTTAATTTGGCCGTGACGTAGTTAATCGTTGCAATTTGTTTGCCACAGTTAAATTTTATATTAACTACGTCTAAAAGAATTGTAAAAATATGTTTTTAACTATGATTATTTTAAAATTAACCACACCTAAAAGAGTCGTGATAATAATTTATATTTTAAAAATGTAGTTAATAATTATATTATTTATATGATTGAGATACTAATCAAAATGATATTAATTTTTAAAAATATCTTTGAATTTCATTAGAATTTGTAACCATTTTAAAATATTAATTTATGGTGGTCAACCACTTTATGCACGTAATCCACTGTATTGTTGAGTCTAACAAAGTAAAAAAATAAAGAGAGAAATATTTATCTTTGAATAGATAGTATATATGATGAAGATGATTTAGAATGGGTAGAATACATTTTCTTACTGTAATTTTAAGACAAACTAATTGTAACAAATATAAAGTTATTTCTAACAATCAGGGGCGTAGTCAAAATTAGGGACCGAAGGTTTTTTATTTATTTTTATTTTTTATGTAAGTCGACATTCATTCGACACATGTCTATTAGAAATTATAGTTCAACAAAAATAGATATGAAATTATGATCTCGTGTTATCTATCTATGTTGATGTTGCGATAAACTCAAGATTTCTTGGAGTTCCCTTAATTCAATGTTTGAGAAAAAAAACACTAGGAGAACTATATTTCTAACGCATATTAATTTAATTATTTTAATAAAATCAGAACGAAAATAATAAAAAATGAG
The DNA here is from genome assembly GCA_037974875.1 of Cicer bijugum. Taxonomy (NCBI): domain Eukaryota; kingdom Viridiplantae; phylum Streptophyta; class Magnoliopsida; order Fabales; family Fabaceae; genus Cicer; species Cicer bijugum. The sequence continues at coordinate 642,102 of JBBPBT010000821.1, read as the reverse complement.
GTGAATTTTATATATATATATATATATATATATATCCAAAACAAATCATTCAGTGGTTATTCTAAAAGCTAATTGAATCTTAATCAAAGAATAAAAAATAAGACAAACAAAATTAATTCTATCTAAAATCTACTCC
>JBBPBT010000821.1:614920-636031 GCA_037974875.1 Cicer bijugum | reverse complement strand
AGAAAGTTGTTAAATAAACCCAAAATATTATTAAAAAATAATTATAAAGAATAAAAATAAAATAATTAAATTTTATAGAAATTAAGAACTTATTTAATCCTAAAAAATATAAATGATATTAACTTTAATATTGGAAATTTTTAAAAAATTAGAATTCTAAAAACGATTTATAACATATAAAGAAAATAAATACATGTTACTTAATCATAGTTTCAGTTATATATGTTTGAAGATGACGATTTCTTGAATGCTGAAAAAGAGAATAAGCATTAAAAAAAAGTGTGATTTGTTGAAAAATAAGTTATTTAGGGACAATATCTTTTGTAGAGATGGGTTTATCTAATGGTATAAAGATAGACTTTAGATCCTTCATTTATTTGTATCTTCATTGTGTTTGAAAGTCTTTTCCAAGACCAGTCATGAGGTTTTCTGTGACATGAGCGAACTAAAATAATGAAGCCTCATGATCATTAAAATTGTTAGCTTGTATAATTATTTTTGCAAAAATATTAATAACTTATTTATTATAATCAATACTATTTGAAAAATCATTTGAAACAAAAATTAAAGTAAAACTATTTAATTTATTTTATGACACAGTAGATCGTAAATAATTAATGTTTTTAATAATTTCAATTCAGAGCAATGTGTCTCAATAGATGAAAAAATTATAATGATACTTAATATTATCCACTACTAGAAAAACACTTGTAGAGACTAATTTTTCGGTCACTAAATGGAGAAAATCGATCACTAAATTCAATAGCGATCGAATTAGTGACCAATTTAAATCAGTTGGTAAACTACTAGTCGCTAGCTGTTGTGACTAAATCAGCGACTGAATTTAGTGACCGATTTAGCAACCGAATTTAATGATCGATATAGTGACCGAACTTAGTGACCGATTTTGTGATTGAACTTTGTGACTAATTTTGTGACCGATTATTGGGACTGATTATTGAGACTTATTTAGCAACCACTTTGAATTAATTTTTTATGTCATTAGTGACCGATTTAGAGACAAAACTTGTGATATAAATTATTATTTTTATTAAATATTTAGTCACTAATTCCGTCTTTAAATATTACCGTTTTTTTTAAATACATTACTTTAATGTTCAAAAGAACAATAAAAATAATTTTTTACTTTGTTTTCAATATCTAAAAAATTCATACACCAAAATCATTTGAAAACATTAATCATATCAATGTATATAATTAAAGAACATAATACATTTAACTAATATTTGTAAGTACTAAAAATAATGCAAATAAAATTTTAGTTTAAATATAATATATTTAGTCATAACAAATTGCAACATATTGATTATTCAGATTAACTTATCACTATCCATTTAACTCTTCACCATCATGATCACAAGCATCATTATCAGCAATCTCATCATCAAAATCACCAACATCATGATCAACAATCTCATCATCATTATCACTAATCCCATTTTCATGAATTTGGTCTCTAGTATATGGCATGGGTTTAAAGTTCAAGCTATTCATCAGTTGCTTTATCAAGTGGTTGTTGCGCTCAACTGCTCTGTTTGTATTAGTCAACTCCTCTCGAAGTTGATCTCTTTCGTTTCTCATTTCTTCAAATTCATGTCTTTGAACCCACTATGTTGATGAAGAACATGATCCACGATAATTAGGTCTCCCTAATAATACAGTAGATTCCATTCCAAAACCATATACTCGTCCTCTTTTTATTCCAGCAACCTCACACCACACATCTAATTCATTTGGTATAGGATATCCTATAAATTATGCATACATTATGAAAATAATTAAATCTTATCGAATAACTTAATATCATAAATCTTAATTTTAATTTAATTGTTAAAACATCTCAAATAATTTTTAATTCTTCAAATATAATTTTATCATCAAGATGGTGAGGACTATCCTGATTGACATGTGGTTGAAAATGTTTGGAACGTAATTTCAAGTTATTGTCGGATAAATTTGCTTTTAAGTTAGAAGTTTTTCTTTTATAAAATAAGTTAGAAATTTATGTGATACAAATTTTAAATAAAGACATAATAATGAAAATATAATTTAATATTCAGTAATAGATAAATCAATTGTGTATATTTTGAATTATTTTAATAGAACTCATTATGATTACATGTAAAAGTGTTTTCATTACATCCATTTTAATTACATGTGTATCAAAAAAAATCTTTATTATTCATGTATTATCAATTATCTAAAATTTGACAATCGAATTCATACGCCTCAATAAAACATAAACAATTACAAATCAATAATAAATATCATTAAAGTAATTTGTAACTAGCTTTAAACAAGATAGTTTACAATTCAATTAACGAACTATTTAATTGTTAGAATAGCAATATTAAAATTATAAAATTATTCCCTAATACATCATATCACATCAACTTGTATCTCATTGGTTATTGAATTCTTTATTGTGAATACATATCTTTCAACTTGTATCTTAATTGGTGATGTTATCCCAAACTCGATGCCATAGATTTAAATGAAATGATAAACAAAATAATGTAATCCCAAACTCGACACCTTTGAGTTGAGTTTTCCTTTAGCTCATAATATGTACCAATCGATGAACAAACAACTGTAAATGCAATACCTATTTCATAATTAGTTCATTGATTGTTACCAATTAATAAAAAACAGAAACCCTAGAATGAAATATTGGCATAAGTATAGAGGAAAAAATGTACTTGTGGTTAAATCGTGGTGTGGTGTGAGAAAGTTTTTGAGTGAGAAAGCGCTATCGTCACATAAATAGCATTGCAGTGGTGGTTATTGTTGTTGTTGTGAGAGAGGAAAAGTCAGAAAATAGAAAGAAAAAAAAATCAATACAAGCAAAAATAGTGTCCAAAATTTGAAGTTTGCAAAAACAACTTTCATTAGAGTAACATTCATTTCATTAGTTCCTTATCATCCATAAATCTAATACTAGCATTATAATACTATGTTTTTGCTTGAGATTTTTTCTGTCTTCATAGGGAAAAATACATCTTCACTAGATTCTAGCACAATCACCAACCAAAGAAAAAAAAAAAGCCAAATCCAAGTAACAATATCACCAATTGACATACACTACAAGAAATAAAAAAAGTTTGCGACAACTTAATAGGTTGGTGTTTGCGGTTTGAAGAAAAAGGTTTTTGAACTTCTCTAATTTACTAAACAAACCATGTTGGAAAATTTTCATTAAATAAACCAGGTTGATGTAGATTATGGGAAATCGATATGTGTAGGAAGTGCGAGACCATAAATTAAGGTCACAATGGCACAAGTTTGTTAAGACAAAATCCCAAATTAATATTTTGATGATAATTAAACAAAAGGTTAATTAAGAATTCTAATTATGATTCTAAGTGTTTTGGTATTTAACATGTGTATTTGAGTGCATCAAAACAAGTTAGGTACCAAATATTTTAAAGCATCTCATTAAAATCAAGAAAGCAAGAACAGTAAAACAAAAAACGTTCTTGACATATTTCAGTAAAACAAAGAACGTTCTTGACATATTTCTTGAAAACGAAGAACGTTCTCCACATATGTTATAAACAAGAATGATCAGTTTCCTTTGTGAAAGATTGGATCCTAGAAGCTTTATTCATCTCATATCTTCATCAAGAATAAGCAAAGATCAATCAACGTCAGAATTATTCCAGAATTTGAAGGATCAAAGACATACTTCATGAAAAGTACAAAGCAAGATCATTGTTCAAGTGAGGCAAATGCAAGTACAAATTTAAAGGTTGTAAAGTACACTAAAGTTGTACTTTCAATCAAGACTTGCACACTTGACTTAAAGTTATAAATCATTTCAGACAACTGACAGGATCACAAGTACAAGTCAGCTCATCTCTAACCAATTCGAAGAACGATTTTGGATGTCAAGAACGTTCTTGGATTCAGCTTGAATTCTCTTGCTTTTTTGTTGATCTTATCCATCTACTTTCTCATGACAACTAGCTTTATTTCAACGGATAAATGAGATGTCCTAAGCTCTCTTGAAGCCTATAAAATACAGCTTCAAGATGAATAACAAAACACAATTCAAAGTGCCAAGCAATGCATAAATCATTCAATCATACTCAAGCTTGTCAAAATCATTCTCATGCTTGCAGTTCCATTCTTTGTGTTGTGTTAGAATAAGTAATAACTGAGTTCTAAACATAGAATCTATTTCTCAAACAAGAGTTGAGCAATACGCAAATTCTAACCTTTTCAACATCATTACTTTATAACTCAAGGCTATTTTTGATAACACAGCTTGAGTAGTGTGTAAAAATCCTTTTATGTTCTAAAAGGTAGCATGCAAAATCCTTTCTGAAATAGTGTAAGGTAAAGCTGTGAAAATCATTTTTAGGTAGAAAGGTAGAAACTGTGTAAAGATCTAGATTGATCTATGAAAAACTAAGAAATATCTTGTTTTGAGCACTTAGTGGAAAATCTCACATTTGTGAGGACTGCACGTAACCAGTGTTTGGGTGAACCGTGATATATGCTTGTGTAATCTCTTTATCTCTATCTCTATTTATTATATGCTTTACAATCAGTTTTTATATTGATAAAATTAATATTGTTGTTTTTCACTAACCAAGATCGTTCTTCGTTTATAACCAAGATCAATCTTAAGTTATACTTTCAGTTTAAAATATGAATTTTTAAAAAGGGGCAATTATAATTCAAACTCCCTTTTCTTATAATTGACATCGTTACTTCAATTGGCATCAAATCCAATCTCTAAGGATTAGAAACCCAAAAAGTGTTAGAGTAAAAGATTCATGAAGATAATGTCAAAAGCTAAATACATTACTAAAAGAGGGTCTTCAAACAGACCACCATACTTTGATGGCTCAGATTATTATTTCTGGAAAAGTAAAATGCAATTGTTCCTGAAGTCACAAGATACTGGTATGTGGAGAATCATCACAGATGAAGACTTCACACCAAGAATAGATCAAAATGATTCAACATCTGCTGAAAAGAAATAAGCAAATTGGACATCAGATGAAAGATCTAAGGTACTTCTAAACTCAAAAGGTCAATTATTTTTATCATGTGCTTTAAGTAGGGAAGAAAGTGAAAGAGTAGATTAATGTGATATGACCAAGAAATTATGGGACACATTGCAAAATCACCATGAAGGAACAAGCCATGTTAAGGAAACAATAATTGACATTGGCATTCAAAAGTTCAAATTGTTTGAAATGAATGAAGGAGAAACAATTGATGAATGTACTCAAGATTCACAACTATAGTGAACGAAATTAGCTCTCTTGGCAAAGCTTATGTAGTAAAAGATAGGGTAAGAAAGATCATGAGATGTCTTCCAATCATATGGAGACCAATGGTGACATCTATAAGCCAAGCCAAAAATCTTGAGGTATTGGGCTTGAAAGAATTTATTGGAACTCTAAGGGCACATAAGATACTGTCACTGGAAGATAAACCTATAAAGAAAGGCAAAACAATAGCCTTAAAAACATCTCAACGCTCACCAAGTATTCAACAAACAAATGAGAAAAGTGATTCAGAAGATGGCCAAGAAGATGTTGATGAAGAAATTGCTCTTCTCACAAGAAAGATACAAAGAATGATGAGGAGAAGAGATCAAATCAAAAAGGGATCTCCAGATAAAAAGGACTCCAAGACTAAAACAGATAAAACCAAATCACTTGTTTTGGCTACAACAAACAAGGACATTACAAAACTGAATGTCCATTGAACAAAAAAGTCTCTCAAGAAGAAGTCAATGATGGCAACCTAGGATGATTATGATGAATTTGAAACAGATGAACCTAAAGAAGCAAACCTGTGTTTGATGGCAAACATTGAAGATTCAAAGGTAACAAATTATGAACCATGTCTTGCATGTAAACAAATGGAAACTGAATTTGATAATTTGCTAAATGATTCAAATTTTCTCATTCAAAATTGTAGTTCTTTTAAAGAAAAATTTCACAAGGAAAAAGAAGAGAAAGAGAAAATTCAGGCTATGAATGATAAACTTAAAGAGATCATTCCAAATCTGAAAGAATCTCAACTCAAAAATCTTGAATCTTAAAGTTTAGAAAGTCAAGAACGATTTCACCTCAAACGGAGAACGTTCTTCTTAAGGCTGAAGTTGAAATTCTTAAAAATGATTTAACAAACTTCATGAAAGCTACTGAAATTTTCAGAGAATCCCAAGTCATAATATTTGATAAAGTTGGACTTGATTATGATAAAATTCAAAAAACCAAAATGTATGAAACTTTTTTGTTCCTAAAAGGAAAGAGGGAAAATGCAAAATCAAATGTTCATATTGTGACAAAATTTGGCATCTAGAGTTTGCATGTTATTTTACAAAAAGAGATGAAAAAATCAAGAACAAAAAGATCTTCAAAAAGGAAGAACAATTTTAGAGTTAAAGCAATTTTTTTCTCAAAAACTAGAAAAAGGATAACATTCTCCAGCTGATATAAAAAACGAAGAACGTTCTCCAGCTGGTGTAGAAGAAGAATGTTCTGTAGCTTTATCAAAACCAGTTGTAACTCAGTTCTTTAAACCTTTTTCAAAACAAACCACTAGATATTCTTCCTGGTCCAAGATGGGCTATTTTGAGACAACATTTAACACTAAGAAGGAATAAGATTTTAAGACTAACTCCTTAGGACCCAAGATCAAATGGGTACCTAAAAATGATATAACACATCATGTAGGATGGATCTCAAGATGTCAAGAAAAGGCCATGGTTTTTGGACAATGGTTGTTCAAGGCATATGACGGGTGAAAAGAATTGCTTCATGTCATTTATCAGAAAAGATGGAGGATCTGTAACATTTGAGAACAATGATCAAGCCAAGATCAGAGGCAAGGGAACCATAGGTAAAATAAATTTTGCCAAATTCAATGATGTTCAATATATTGAAGGATTGAAACATAACCTTGTCAACATTAGTCAACTTTGTGATAATGGTTTTGAAATTATTTTTAAACCAAACATATGTGAAGTGAGAATGGCAAATTCTGGTGAAATCATATTTTCTGCATCCATAAAGAAAAATCTTTACATTTTATACATTGAAGAACTACCAGTTGAATCTTGCCTCATGTCCATAAATAAAGACAAATGGATATGACATAAGAGAACTAGACATTTAAGTATGAAAACAATTTCAAATTTTTCAAAATTAGATCTTGTTAGAGGACTTCCTAAAATAAACTTTGAAAAAGATAAAATATGTGAAGCTTGTGTAAAAGGGAAACAAGTTAAAAGTAGCTTTCATCCAAAATAGTTTATATCAACCAAAAAACCTCTTGAACTACTTCACATTGATCTTTTTGGTCCCATCAAAACCACTAGTTAAGGAGGAATGAAATATGGATTTGTGATTATTGATGATTTTTCTAGATACACATGGGTGTTATTTTTGAAACAAAAAGATGATGCCTTCAAATATTTTTGTAAAATAGTTCAAAATGAAAATGAATCCAATATCATCACTGTAAGAAGTGGTCATGGGGGTGAATTCATCAATGCATCCTTCAAAATATTTTTTGATGAACTTCGCATCTCTCATAATCTATCTTGTGCAAGAACTCCTCAACAAAATGCAGTTATTGAAAGCAAAAATAGAACGTTGCAAGAGATGGAAAGAACGATCTTGGAAGAATCCAATGTTGAAAAGTATTTATGGGCTGGAACTATTAATACTTCTTGCTATATTTTGAATCATGTTTCAATTAGAAAAATGATAAACAAAACAAACACCCTATGAAATCTGGAAAAGTAGAAAACCAAACATTTCATTTTTTCATATCTTTAGGTGTTATTGCTACATTTTAAATAACAAAGATAACTTGGGAAAAGTTGATGTGAAATCAAACAAAGCTATATTTTTAGGATATTCAACAGAATCTAAAGGATATCGTATTTTTAGTTTTAGAGCTAAAACTATTGAAATTATTGTGCACATTTTATTTGATGAGTTTGATGGCCTTGATTTAAAAAAGAAAGATGATGAGGAGGAAGAACAATATGAGAAAATGCAGCATATCATTCTCTAGGAAAACGAGATTGATAAACAATCTCCGTTTCAAACTCCTCCTAGAAGCTAGAAATTAATAGGTGATATTTCTCCAAATCAAATCAAATGAGATACAACTGATGGTATTAGAACAAAAATGTCATTTAAAGATGATACAAACAACAACATGGCAATGATATCTCAAGTAGAGCCAAAATCCATCAAAGAAACAATAATTGATCAATCTTGGATTGATGCGATGAAAGAAGAACTTTTTCAATTTTAGAAAAATGAAGCCTGAACCCTTGTTCCAGATCCACAAGATCAAACAATTATTGGAACACGATGGGTTTTTAGAAATAAGCTAGATGAAGAAGGAAAATTTGTAAGAAACAAAGCAAGGTTAGTTGCTCAAGGGTATAATCAACAAGAAGGAGTGGACTATGATGAAACCTTTGCTCCAGTTGCAAGGTTAGAAGCCATACGAATCCTCCTTGCATATGCATCATATAAAAACATCAAACTTTTTCAAATGGATGTTAAAAGTGCTTTTTTAAAATGGCTTTTTGAATGAACAAGTTTATGTTCGTCAACCTCCAAGCTTTGAAGATCAAAAGAAACCAAATCATGTTTTTGAATGAACAAGTTTGATACGAAAGATTGAGTTCATTTTTTATCAAAAATAATTTTTCCTGTGGAAACATTGACACAACATTTTTTAAGAAAACAAGTAAAAATGATTTACTCATTGTTCAAGTGTATGTTGATAATATTATTTTTGGATCAAGAAATGAAAAAATGTGTGAGGATTTTTCAAATCTCATACAAAGTGAATTTAAATTGAGTATGATGGGAGAATTGAGATATTTTCTTAGTTTACAAATCAACCAACATACAAATGGAATTTTCATTTGTCAAGAAAAAATATATAAAGGATCTTTTAAAGAAATACAAAATGAGTGAAGCCAAGATTATGACTACTCTCATGCACCCATCATCCTCATTAGATAAATATGAAAATCGACAATGAATCTCTGAAAAAGAATATAGAGGTATGATTGACTCATTACTTTATCTAATTACACGTAGACCTGCCATTGTTTTTGCAGTAGGCTTGTGTGCTAGGTTTCACTCTTCACTGAAAAAGTATCACTTAACAGCAGTCAAAAGAGTTTTTTGTTATTTCATAGGTGCTACTAATCTTGGCCTTTGGTATAGCAAAGGTTCTCATTTTGATTTTGTAGTCTACTATGATGTCGACTATGCTGGTGATAAAATGGAAATAAAAAGCACAAGTGGTGTGTGTCAGTTCCTAGAGGAATCCTTGATAAGCTGGTCATGTAGGAAGTAAAACACGATTGCCCTATCAGCCATTGAAGCTGAATATGTCTCAGTAGTAAATTTTTACTCTCAAGTCTTATGGATTAAGGATCAACTTGAAGATTTTTCACTAAGGTATTCTCATATTCCAATATATTGTGATAATACTAGTGTTATTAATTTATCGAAGAATCCTATTCAGCATTCAAAGTCTAAACATATTGAGATAAAGCACCATTTTATTAGGGATCATGTGAGTAAAAAATAGATTGAATTAATCTTTGTGGATACAAAGAATCAATTACTGGATATCTTTACAAAGCCTCTTGTTGAAGAAAGCTTCAATTCCATCAAAGAACGATTAGAAATCGTTAAAAATCCTGGTCAAGATCGTTCAAATTGAAGTCAAATCATTCTGGTCATAACGGAGAACGTTCTCCGTTTTTAGCTTGTTTTCCCAAGCCGCTCAAGAACGCTATTCGTTCTTCATTATCACTAACTTTCAAAATCAGCATTTTCATCTAAAATGTTTGCTGCTTTTTAAAAATGACGGCTACCCATGCTTTTCCAAGCTACATCATTTCTCTTTCCTTCTTTCCAATGCTCAACTACCCTATCAATTCAATCACACGTGTGACACTCCCTCCACTTCTTAATCAAATGCAAACACATCAAAACGGTTACTTTCTTCTTCCTCGAGCTCTCATTTTTTTTTCTTTCAAAAATGGCTCGTAAAATAACCATTGCACACAAAAATACCAGATCACCACCACCATCATCATCTCCTTCACCTTCACCATCTTCTGTTCGTTCACCATCTCCTCCACCCAGACTCACACCTCCACATTCATCCTTAGAAAAAACATTATCGGACTACATATTCTCATCTCCGAAATCATGTCCTCAACCTATCTCCACCATACTACCTCTATTACATCAATGACCTCCTCCTTACATCAGTCCATGCCCACCCTATCTTCAAAAAACCCTTGGCACACCTAGTTCCAGCACTTCATCTTCTAGACGAAGATCAATGCACGTTCTAGTTGGATTTGCTACTTCTAAAAACAAAAATATAGATACCAAAATCCATACCAATTTTGATGATGATTCTGAACCCTCACCACCTCAACAAATTCTCAAATCACAAGCTGCTCCCACATCACAACCCTCCAAACCAAAGTCCTCGGAAAAACCAAAGTCCCCAGAAAAACAAAAATCCCCAAAATTTTCAAAGTCCCCAGAAACTCCAAAAATTCATTCAAAATCCCCAAAATCTTCTTCCAAATGCCTTCCAACCAAAATCACATCCTCTAAATCTAAGTCAACAAATCCTAAATCTAAATCTCCCTCAACACTTTCACAGTTTTTGGCCTCCAAAAAACTCAAAAATCCTAAAAAATCTCAAAAGAAACAACCAACTCAAGAATGTTCTTCGTCTCCACTCCCACCTCAAGAACATTCTTCATCTTGTCTTATACCTCAAGAATGTTCTTCAACCAAATTGAATGCCCAAGAACGTTATCCTCTTCAAACTCCAACCCAAAAAACCACAAAGACTTCCAAAACAATAAACCTTAAAACCTTCACCAAACCTTCTTCTTCAAAAATTCTTATTCCACCTCTGATTTCCTCCAAAATTCAAAAACTATATTCTAAAAAATGGGCTCAACATTCTATTGGCATTGGGCGAGTTTTTGATTTTGACAATCTTCAAATAGAAGGAATCTCCATTCAGCATTATACTGATGCACTTGGCTAGACTGTTTCCTAAAAATGTCTGATTGCTATTACCCAGAGGTTATTCAAGCTTTCTATTGCAAAGCTGAAGCATTTGCAGACAAATCTCTCATAATCTCCACTTTAAAAGGTATTGAAATTTGTCTTGACCCTTTGATTTTGGCTGAGATTCAAAAATTACCATCTGAAGGATTAACAATCTTTGGAAAAGATTGGTACACAACCTTAAACATCTCAAAAGAAGAGGTGTTCCAATAGCTGTTTATTGATGGATCAATCAAATATCTCTCAGCTGATTTGAAACCCCTTCCTAAAAGTTTCAATAGCATTAGCCAACACAATATTTTACCCCACTATGGCAGCCATGAATTTGTTTCTGATAATGACGCTCTAGTCATCTATCACCTTCTTCATTGTAAGAAGATAAATCTGTCTTATCTAATAAACCAATACATTATTGATGCCATCCAAAAAGATTATAAGAGAAACATTGTCCCTTATGGCATGGTATTCTCAAAAAAATTCAGACATTTACAGATTCCTCTTTTGACTAAATCCTCCAACATCAAGATTTCAAAATTCTCATCTAAAAACATCTCACATATGAAATAGATTCCCACCATCCCAGCCTCACCATAATCTGTTTTCAATCAATCATCCACCAACAAAAGAAAAAGGTATGCACAAATCACTGAAATACATAACCAACTGAACCTCAAGAATGTTCTTCACCTCAACAAAACGTTGAAGAACGTTCTCTATTCCCTGTTGTTTTCCAAAATTTGAATCCTATAACTTCTACATCTCCACCTTTCATAAATCCCTCTTCTCAAGGCAGTTTGTGCCCTACACTTCCAATTCAACACACTTCAAAAATGTCTCCAGTTTTTGTCTCACCCTAAAAAACTACATCTTCATCACTCTTTAGAACAAGTCGATACTTGGCTTTTCCTAATTTGGATATAGTTAGCCCCTCTATACCCCATCATTCTGCTCCCAACTCTATTCTTCACATCAATACTACTTTTGCCACTCTATTCACTTTTTGCACCTCTGTTGCTCCTTCCCAAAGCACTCTTATTGATGATCTTCAACATCCCTCCAAAATGACCAAACTGGAAAAAGGAATCATCAAGAGCTTACAAGAACATTCTTAGTATTTTTGTTGCTCTGCAAACTATCATTGCAAGACAAGCTCATCAGGATAAAGAGCAAGAAATTCTGAGGGACTGGATGAAAAATCAGCTTGCTCCCAAGTTTGGCCTCGAACCACCTAAATGCCTAATCCTCCTCCCACATTTCCAGAAGTTCCTCAGCGTTCATTATCTCCATCATCTGAAGCATCTTCACCTTCTTTGTCCTTTTGATTCACTATTTTAGCTTAGCTCTCCTATTCCTTTTTGCTATGAAAAAGAGGGAGAAGTGTCTTAGATTTTAAAGCATGATTTGTAGTTGTGTTTTTATATCTACTTGTATTTTTTTTTTTTGAACCACCCTATAACAATCAAAGATCTTTTGTGACATTAATGAAAAATCATTATTTGGTTCAAATGTTTAGTACATATTGAGGGGGAGTTTTTTATTATTAAAAAAAAAACTCTCTAAATTATATTTAGAATCAAAATTAAAATCTAAATTAACATGTTTTGTCGTCATCAAAATGGGGAGATTGTTAAGAGAATATCCCAAATTAATGTTTTGATGATAATGAAATAAAAGGTTAATTAGGAATTCTAATTATGATTCAAAGTGTTTTGGTATTTAAGATGTGTATTTGAGTGTGTCAAAACAAGTTAGGTACCAAGTATTTAAAGCAGATCTCATTAAAATCAAGAAAGCAAAAACAAAGAACATTCTTAACATATTTTAGTAAAACAAAGAACATTCTTGACACATTTCTGGAAAATGAACAACGTTCTCCACATATGTTATAAACAAGAATGATCAGTTTCCTTTGTGCAAGATTGGATCCTAGAAGCTTTATTCATCTCATATCTTCATCAAGAATTTATAGTTAAATCAAGTTCATTGAGATTAAATTGTTTTATGTGAGTAATAAAATTTGAATTGTGGCATGTGTACTTTGAGAAACATGATATCCTAAATTGGTTACCAAAGTTTTTAATTCCTTGTAAATAAATTTTCTTTAACCACTGCGAATTATACTAAAAAAATCTAGTATTAATTTGTATATATGTTACTTTGGGGTTTAGGGTGTAACAGTTCCCACTAGCAAAGAACCGAAGCACGAATCACGATTTTTTCCTGAAGGTGCAAACATGAGAAATGGGTTTGAATTGGGTTTGACTAAGTTAATAACTTTTTCAATATTTGACTAAATTTGTTCAGACTTGATGATTTATTTATTGTAGAAGCAATAACAAACTAATGAGTGCAGGTATAAAGTGATACAAGCAATTTATCCTAGTTTACCACTAACTTGACTAGATCACTCTCTTTACTCGGAAGAATTTAATCCACTAATTCCACAACTCAAATTACAAAGCACCCGACCCTCCAAATCAATCTTCTCAAACAACCTGACAACCCCTACCTTTTGAGGAACACAAACACCTTGACTCTATCAGCCAAGTCTTCTCCACACAATCTAATAACCCCAAATTTTTGAAGGCACACTAACACCACTATCGAGTTGAATACAAAGGTTTGGAATTTGAGTAGTTGTTTCTAACAAGTTGATTATAACAATGACTATCACACTCTTAAGTAAAACCCTTAGAAAATTTTTTCTCATTCGAACAAATGTTTCTCTCTTTGAACTCTAAGATGAATTTGGAATTTTGAGCTTGAGTTCTTCTACTCTTTAGTGTATTTCGATGATATTCTTTTTCAATCTTTAGTATCTATTTATAAATAAAATTAGGGCTTTAATTTAGTCCTTGTTTAATTTTGAATTGTATCTTTACTCCTAGCTTAGTCAACAATGATCTTATTCAAAAATAATTATGAACAAGATGATTTTTGATAATATGTTCTTTAGTCAATTCTTTATTTTGAATCCAATATGAGCAGTTCTTCTAAATTAATTATGTTCGTAATTTGTTCATATTGCGTTTATAAATTCTTCACAGTGATTTTGTTTATATTTTCGTTCAGTTTGAGTTTGTAAATTCTTTATATTGATATTGTTCATATTTTGTAAATATTGAGTTTGTAAATTATTCATATTGATATTATTCGTATTCTGTTAAGATTGTTTTCATAAATTCTTTGGATGAAACTTTCTTCCAATTGCTTGCTTTGTTATGGGCAGAAACATAGCGTTGAACTGGTTTTTGAAATTTCACAAGTAGGAATATGACTAAGCTCAATTCAATCGTTTGTCATTTGTCAAAATCTGAATCATATATTTGCAAAAAATAAATGTATCTTCTTGTGAGTGTTTCTTCTTGTAAACAATTCTTGATCATTTCTTTTTGTAAATAATTCGTATCTTCTTGTACATAAATCTAGATTAAACTTTTTTGTAAATAATTCATATCTTCTTGTGATAAATCCTAATCAAATCTTATTGTAAATAATTCATATATTCTTGTAGATAAATCTTGATCAATTCAACTTGTAAATAATTCATATCTTATTCAAATCTTGATCATATCTTCTTTTCAATTTGGTCAAATATTTTCTTCCATTATAAATCTGAATAAAATATTTTCTTTTTGCTTAATTGTAGTTTTGCCCCCCTATTTTAGTTGAATCACAAAAATAGTCACCCAATTTTATATGTCCTTGCTTTTGATCGCAAATAGAATATTGGTAAAAAATACTTGATGAAATGTCCTTTTTTTTTTAATGATGTGTAAAAAAAAAAGATGATTTCATGTGGATTAATTATATTTTATTATTATTCCAAATTTGTAAAACACATTTTCAATTCTTAAACACACATTTCCTTGAATTATGTTTTTGTAATAACATGATGTAATAAAATAGGAAATGTATTTTTAAAAACAGAAAATGTGTTTTACAAATTTGGATTAATAATAAAATATAATTAATCCGCATGGAATTTTCCACATCAACTTCTTTTTTTTACGCATCATTTAAAAATTGGCATTTCCTCAATTTTGGACCAAGATTTTGTTTAAGGGACCAAAACTGGGGACTCTTTCCATGATTCAGCTAAAATAGGGGGGGCTAAAATTGTAATTAAGCCTATTTTTTTTATTGTCTTCAAAAACACAAATCTTCTTTCATACTATGTGAAGTAAAAGACATTGTTCTCATAAAATAATTTTGTTAATATCAAAACTCTAAATATAAAACGAACATATTTCCAACATTCAAGGGTTCCGATTTGAAGATGGTTTTGTTTTCTTCAAGGGTTCCGTTTGAAGATGGTTAAACGGGTTTGCAAGGGTTTCAACATGGAATCAGATTTGTTCAATGAAAAAACAAGAATTTTCATGTTTTTGTTGTCACAAAATATAACTTAAGGGTTTAAATTTTTTCTATATACTTATCCCTGTGACAACGCTTATAGAAAAAGCGCTTTAAAAAACATTGTTATTCATTAGTGCTCATACCAATGACAATACTTTTATAAAAAAAACATTGTCAAATGTGTTGTTATTATATAAGTATTTTAAGCTATGACATTGATTTTTTAAAAAGCACTCTAAAAAGGCGATTTCATAAGACAACGCTTTTTGAAAAAGCGTAGTCTAAACTTTCGTGTATTTTTAAAATGAAATACATCAACTCTTTTACTTAACAAACTCTTTTAAATCTGTGGAATAAAATCCAAATTTTTGTGTAGTGACTTCTTTGCTCTTGGGGAACTAGTGGTCTGTTCTTGCTTTATTTTTCCATTGAGGAGTCTTAACCTTCAACTGTTGGCCAAATTTTCCAGACCCTCTCTTTAGTTGCCACTTAATCTGCCTTTATTTATTGTAATTTCTTTAAATTGTCTTCAACAATGTAGTTATTGTTTACTATAGTAGAATAAACGATAAGTTCCATAGGAGCTATGTTTCCTTTGATTTCATGCATCAATCCCTACGCAAACTGGTTTATCTTCCAGTCTTCAATTGACGTGTATTGCGCATGTGGAGAAAATCTGGTCAGTTCTTTAAACTTAGCAACATACTCTACAACAAACGTGTCTCCTTGTTGCAAGTGCACAAAACGTGTCTCCTTTTTAGATAGTACTTGTCCAAAAAGCCCACTTCAAAGTGTTCCCAATTCACTATTGTTCCTTTAGTCTAAAGATAAGTCTTTGCACACCTCCATCAATATTCTACCTCACCCTTCAATAGATGGGCAACAAATGCCACTTTATGTTCTTTAGTAAAAGGCACTTCTTCACATGTCTTCTTAATCTCATCTAGCTAAGCTTGTGGTTGTCCTGGAAGGTTGGAGGCTGCAACTTAAGAAAACCATAAAATACCCTATTGGCATTTTGAGGGCCATCTCTTTGCACTGTTATTTGTTGTACCATATTATGGGTAGTTGTTCATCACTCTTTCCCAGGGTTCAACAGTAGTTGGAGGAGTCATACTATCTTCAGGGGTAAAGTTCCTCATTGGTCTTCCTTTACCCTTAGATCCTTCATCCATACTTCATCATGCCACACACAAAACACTAAGTTGATTAGACTTAATATTAAGTGAAATGATAATTAGAATGTATAGTAAAGGAAAACTATTCTAATTCCTAACCCACAGTCTTATTAAATTGATCTGGCTATGATACCAAAATTTAAGACTCATTACCAATTATCTAGAATTTGGAAATTTAATCCATACACCTCAATAAAACAAAATAAAGTAATATAGATCAATAATAAACATCATTAAAGTAACTTGTAACCAAATTTAAATAATATAGTTTACAACTCAATTAATGAACTATTTAATTAAATTATAGTAGGAGTATTGGAATAATATATATGTTCCCTGATACAAAATGTTACATCACATAAAAATAAGACATTAAGTCTAAAACAATGCTTGCAAATCATCCTCTAGTACTAGGACTGAACATCAATCACCTTCAACTGCTATTGTATAAAAAACAAAATTGTGATATAAAATCTTCGTGAGTTCTTAAAATAAAGGGATGGATAATTTTAAAATATTTATTTCATAAATATACATAAAACATGAAAACATAATGCATCTCATACAAATCTCACAGCATTAATTTTCATAAAAGCTTAACTTAAAACATTCTTTCTTTCTTAATAATTTTGAAAAATATATGAATGAACTGAAATCTTTTCCTTCGAATTTGGAAAAGTCGCTCAATTATCTTAATATAGGTCACTAACATAATTGTGACCTGATTGGTAAATGTGGTCTAGCCAAACCCCAACTAACGTCTTGACTGTTCTTCATTTTATGTTATTCCATGTTTGGAACAACCTGAATGTCCCACCATGAATAAGGTCGTGCATAATCTGATTTAAAAGAATGCAATGTACTTGAGATATTATGTGTGTAATGTATTTGTAATGTTGTGTATGCAATGTGTCATTCATCCATAACACTTATAAATAACTTAACATTATATTGAAAATCAATTGAGAATTAAATCCTAAGTCTTCGATCAGGAGTTGGAACCAGAGGCTGATTTAGCCAAAGGCAAAACTCCTTACCAAAGGTAGCGCATTATAGAGTAACAGCTCAGGGGCAGCATGATTAGAGTCATGCTCTGACCAGAGACATCATGATCAAGTGGGCATGGGTCAGAGGCAGCACAATCAAAGGCAAACTCTGATCAGAGGCAACATAACCATAGTCAGGAGATACGTGACCAGAGGTAGAGTTAAAGGATATGTGACCAGAGTCATAGAATACGTGATCAGATGCAGAATCAAAGAATATGTTGATCAGATGCAACATGACCATAAGCAAACTCTGACCAAAGGTAGCTTGATCAGAATTATATAATAGAAATCAGAGGCAAGTCAGAAGTAGAATATCAAAGGCAAAAACAAAAAGAGAAATCAGAGGAAGAAATACTCAAAGTTGAGAAATGGCATTAGTGGCAACTTGTCCAGAAGTGTAAGTTAATCATTTGAGGCAAAAATAGAAAGAGAAATCAAAGCATAAATACATATAGTTGAGAAATAGCATCATAGGAAACATTCCCAAAAGCGTAAGTTAATCATCATAGACACAATGCCCAAAATCATGAGTTAGGAATCAAAGGCAGTAATTAAGAAGAACGTTAGCAGCAAGAAAGAGAAAAGGCACTGAGGATATACATATCAGTTCCCATTCTAAGTTACGCATCTAAATAATCCTTAATCGTATTTTTCCTAGATTCCTAATTAACTTATCAACATAATCATCACACAATTAAAATAACAACATGCATGATAATTAAACACTGTTTTTGGTGTAGACTTTGCAAACACCTACATGCTTAAAAATTCAACTTCCTCACTTTCTCTGAATTTTTCTAACACCTTTTTACCTAGAAACAGTTTCACCAGTAAATGAAGAATTTTCAATTAACTTAACCTACCACCCCTCTTGCTAAAATAATTTAATGTAAGGTACTCACATAAATTTGCACTAAAGAAGAAGAAGGTTATGACCCAAATTAGTTATGAGCTTCTCTTTAATTCAAGTTCCCTAATTCAGTTCGAATTCTTCTGGTTTGGATTGTGCTTTTTTTGTTTCGTTGATATGAGTCGATTCTCTAAGATGGATTGGCAGAATTCTGCATGGAAGGTTGTTGGACAAATTTGATGGACTTTAGTGAACTTTTAGTCTTGGAAAATTTGGAAGAGAATGAAAAATGGAGGATTTGAAAAAGAAGATGAACAATAACAACGAGGTTATGTTTTAAACTTGTTATGGGAAGGAGAAGGGGAAAATGAAAGAATCATTGAGTATTTTTTCCGAAAAGAATAAAAATGAGAGAAAAGAAAGAAATTATCCTTTTTGTCCTTTGAACTTTCCCTTTGTTACCTTTTTGTCCATTTCTATTTTAATTAAAACACTTTATTTTGAAATTAATGTCTTAATAATTTGACTATCCTTTATTTTTAACATATTTTAATTAAATTGATTACTACAGTTCATATATTAAATATGATTCTCGGTGTCATGCGTTTTATGTGAGAATTAGAATACTGTAAATTTTAAAAGGTAAAGTGATTGTAAATAGCACTCACGGTCCATTAACTTAATTTTAGTTAACGTTCTAGTCCTTTATCTTTTTTTTTCACGATTTGGTCATTTATTTTAATTTTAAGTGATAATTTGATCTTTTATATTTTAAAATATCAACAATGTTTCTTTTTTTTTTACAAAAATTCAAAAATTTAATTATAATTTTCAAACAAAACCCATCAAATTAATTATCATCTTCAATATAATGCAAATTTCATCAAGTGCATAACTCATATATTCAAATAAACTCTTATTTTCGTCTCCAACATCAAATTTATTAAATAAAGAATGAAAATATGAGTTTATTCAAAAATTTAACTTATAAATTTGATAAAATTTGTATTATATTAAAGATGATAATTAATTTATGTGGGTGAACTCAAACAACCACATATAATTTTTATTACTAAAACAAATATAGATATCTTCTAAATATTTACGTGTACAATTACAAAAAATTGGTGTTGCTTGTTATATTTTTATTTACAATATTATAAAAACAAAAATGTTGTTCCCCTTTAAATTTGGCTCCTTGGCAGTCCCATCTCTTAACCGTTCTCAACACCACTACTAATATTTCTTAGTTTTAATTATAGCATAATTTCTTCACCTTAAATTTTTGTGATAAAAATAATTATTTTGTAGGATCAAATTGTTTTTTTTTTATTATTAACAAAGACAAAATATCTCATTTTATTATTATTAGAGGTCTAATTTCAATGATTTTATGATAGTTTATGTTAGAAGTGAGTTGTCATGTTTATTTTTTTATTTATAATTCAAAATTGTTTTGAATTTTATCGGAGATTAAATTGTGTTATGTGATTTTTTGCAAAAAACAAAATAAGTCTTCACTTTATAAAAATTATGAATCTTATATTTGAAAAAGGAAATTCATTTTAAATAAATTATTGTTGATAAAATAACACCTATCATAACTACAATGATTTGTTTTAATAATAAAAACATGTATTTAATTGTTTCCAGATTCAATTTTTACTAATTTAGAATTTGACATAATCTCTTCATCTAAATTGTAAAATAATAAAACCCAATCTTAGATCTGGCTCGGTTTTCAATTTGTAGGTAAGGAAGAAGATTGAGAAATCGATTATTGACAATAAATCAACATGCCAATTGAACTAAATTATTGAATCCACTATTATTCAAGGTACAACCCATTGTGATCTTAGTTGTGACTAAAACCATGTCAGGTAAAACTGATAGGATATAAAAAATGCACATGATATTAATGACTCTCCCACCACATACCAAAGAAATTAATTTACTTTGACATAAGAATTTAGATACGAGATTTTGAAACACATAAAAATACATATTATTTGATTATTTTGAAAACTATATTATTTAATTCAGTTTTTTCATAAGATATTTATTATAGTTATAATATTTTGGACATAAAATTTAAGTACATTTACAAAAATGAAATAAACCCAAAATTTATGTGTATATTTTCTCTTATCTATCAAATTAATGTCTCTATCAAAATTTATTTAGAAAAGTCTTATCCTAGGCAGTAATTGAGAGTAATGAAAATTGTTTGTATTATTTAACTTAATGTTTTGTTGACAATTAATTTTTTTAATGCATAGTAGGTTGATTCTAATGTTTTAAGTGATCTATCTAAATGAGATTTCAATATATTTTAAAAGATTTTTTAATTATAACAAAATATAGTATTTAATTAAAATTTTAAAAGAATAAAAATAATTCTTATGATATTCAATCAGAATTATTAAGATTGTTTTAATAATTCAATATACGATGGTATTTAATTAAGATTTTTCAAGATTTATAAAATCTTTATATTAAAAAATATATAAATTTTAAAAGATTTTTGCAACGAAAAACAT
>JBBPBT010000821.1:578100-614783 GCA_037974875.1 Cicer bijugum | reverse complement strand
TTAATTTCTCTTCACTTATTTTTGTGTATTTTCTCTTTTTCTTTTTCTTCATTTTTTGGATATATACATAAAATAAAATAAAAAGATATTGTGTGAACGCAAACACACTCATTATTTTTTTAGTACTAAAAGAAAAATTAATACTCTCTAAATATTTATCTATACAATTTCATAAAATTTGGTGTCAATTTTAATATTTATATATATTTATAATACTAATACTTTAATATTCATATATATTTATAATACTAATATTTATATATATTTATTAAATTTAACTTTTTTTAAAGTGAGAAGTTGATAAATAAATAAATCAGTTAATATTAATATTATAATATTTCATTATACATATACTACCAAATAACAAATATTCATTTAATTATCAATAATTAATATTAACTTTCCACGAACAAAATTAATACTTGTTATGTAAACAAAGAGTTACCCGAAACTTTTAAGTTTAAGACCCCAGATAGTTATCCTCGCGATCTTGCTGAAGCCACCACTACAACCATCTATATATAACTAAAAATGGAGAAGATTTCGACATAATCCTTGTTTTTTATTTTATTTTAATATAGACCTAATGTTTGTACCTGTTATAAATTATGTTTTTTATTTATACAGAACTCTTTTTCAAAAGAAAGATTTACTTTAATGTTTCCTTTTATTAAACTTGCTTTAAACTTCAAAATGTATCAATGATTTTTTAGTAAAAAAACAATTGTGTTTTTCACATAATAACTTCAATTATAAAAGAGAATTAAAATATTAATAATTTCTCTCTCTTAATAATTATATTAAAGGATAATTTTTAGAAACAAAGTTATATAAAAGGTATACTTAAAAATCAATAATGAATTTAACTAATAAATTAAAAGAATAATTATATTTAAGAACACATATTTTTAAAGAGTGTTTATAACTAAAGATTATCAATAATGGTAATGGTTGAAAATTACCTGCAATAATATTTCTACATAAATAAAGTTTAATGTTCAATGAGTAAAAACTTGATAATCAAACTTGTTTTAACAAATTGACGAAAAGTGGTTACGATAAAATGGGAGGCGAACTGTGAAGTCGACGTTAAAAGAAAACCAAAAAGTCTGGAAAGTATTAACGATATGGAAATTAAGGAATACAATGTAAAGATTTAGAACGCATAGGGAAGCCATAGAAGATAAAATGCTACCGGATTTTTTATATTTTTTAAGTCTATCTTGAATTAGTTACGAATATAAACGCATTAAAATTTCAAATATTTACACAATTGTCACCATCTCATTTTAGTAAGTCGTTTATTCGAGTAACCGACTTAAATATAAAAAATAGGATATATTAATTTGTATTTTTTACTCATTTTAGTATGTCTTTTACTCGAGTAACTAACTAAAATATAGAGAAAGATGAGATACATTATTTTTATTTTTACCATCTCTATCAAATCGATTGTGAATTATTTCCGCCTCATTTTTTTTAACTCGTTGAGGCAAACTTAAACATATTTTTACTTCATTTGTTAAGTCTGATACATAAACAAAACACATATTTTCAAAGAATGTTTGTAACTAAAGACAATATAAATATTTAATGTCAAAATAAATATATTTAGTATTTATATCAAATATTTTCGAAGTTGTATTCATATATATTTTAAATGCCCTAAAAAATAAAACCAATCAATTATAAATCGTCAACATTAGAATTACGCTTATTTTATAATTTGACTTATTCAAAAAATATCATGGGATAAAGAACAAAGTTCATCGAAAGATAAAGTTTCAAAATTATGCGATATATCATGAGAACTTTCAAAATAGATGAAGTTTAACTAAAACACAACTAGAATAATGTGCTTCAATTCCATAAGTATATCTCAAATTAAACATATAGTACCAATGATACAATTAACCATTTATTCTTGAAAAACTGCAATTTATTTAATGTAGAAATCAAATTTATATAAAAATGGTTTAATTAATTTTATAATTAATAAAATAAAAATTATAATCTGTAATAGATCTTAAACTTTTGAATTAGTGGATTAATTATTTATTTAATTTACTGAAACCTAAATTCAAAAACTCTTTTTTAATTTCATTGATTCTCAATTCCTTTAATATAATTTATTGCGTAACAATGTTATTATCGATACACTAAGTATTATTACTTGTATTTGACTCGTGTACTAGAGCATATCAAACCTAAATTCAAAGACACCTTTTTAATTTCATTGATTCTCAGTTCCTTTAATATTACTTTTGACTCGTGTGCTATAGCAGAACAAATTTCATTGTTTGGTAACTAGCCTTTAATCATTTATCAAAACACAATTAGATTCGACCATTTACTACACATGATTTCATAAAAAACACCACTAAAAAGAGTGTCTTTAAAACAAAAGTAACACAAGTTTTTCCATCATTGATCCAAATCACGATTACCAAAAATACATCAATGCAAATACCTATATTACAAAGTTCAGAACTGGCAAAGGCACAAACAAAATTCCAGATACTGAACTTCAAAAAACTAAAGTAAAAAAAATTTCATAAAGAGAAAATAAGCTAAAATAATAAAAATAGTCCAAAATTGTTTAAAGCTTGTCTTCAAACTCAGAAAGTGGAGTCATCTGCTCCTTCAAACCCTTCCTCTTGCGAATATCAATAACAAGTGTTGCAGCTTGTGATCCAGCCTCCAATGGATCTGATGACATCATATCCCAGTGATCAAACACACACTGAGGAAAAGCTTGCCCAGATGTTGCAGCCCTCAATTGGCTAGAGAATCCAAAGGACTCGACGACAGGAAGGTATGCTTTGATGTTGTACAGAGGAGTACCAGGCCTCTGCATTTCTTCAAAGACGTGTCCACGTTTCTGGTTAAGAACACTATAGATACCACCAAGAGCTTGCTCAGGAGCTTGGATTTCCACAAGATAAACAGGCTCGAGAAGCCTGGGTTTGGCTGTTAACTGTGAGGCGTAGAAGACTCTTCGGGCAGTAGGAATAATTTGACCACCTCCTCTATGGATAGCATCAGTGTGGAGGACAACATCACATACTTCAAAGCAGATGGCTCTCATGTTTTCTTCTGCCAAAGCACCTTCTTTCGATGCCCACTGGAATCCAGCAACAACAGAATCCTTGATTTCATTCAAGTATTGGACTCCCTTACACATATCAACAACCATGTTGGGTCCAGTGGTCTCCGGTCCAAAACACCAAATTTTCTTGGCAAGATCCTTATCCCAACCATACTGTTCTGACAAGATTTTAGAACGGATTTTGGGGTCATCCCTTGGTCCAATTGTGCCTTCATCAATGGCCTCTGCAAGCCCGTCTTCCAATGGTCTTGCTTCCATGTACAACCTATTGTGCTTGTTGGGTGATTTACTCATCACAGTGCGGCATGATCTGTCAAGAACAGTCTCTCGGAATGACACAACAGGGTCAGATTTAATAATCTCAGCTCCACCCATGAAATCATCTTGCAAGTCCTTCAAACAAATCTCAAGATGAAGCTCTCCTGCACCAGCAACAATGTGTTCCCCAGATTCCTCAATAGTACAAACAACCATAGGATCTGACTTCGCCAGACGTTTGAGACCTTCAACAAGCTTGGGAAGATCTGAAGCAACCTTGCACTGAACAGCAACACGCACAACAGGTGAGACAGAAAACTTCATAGCTCGAATAGGGTGGGCATCAACTTCCTTCTCATTTGTCAATGTAGCATTCTTGGTGATAAATTGATCCAAACCAACCATAGCAACGGTGTTACCACAAGGCACATCCTCAACAGTCTCCTGTCTCTTTCCCATCCAAATGACAGTTCTCTGAACACTTTTCACATACAAGTCTTTCTTCTCACCAGGGACATAATTTGGTCCCATAATTCTGACCTTCAAACCTGTTGAAACCTTACCAGCAAATACACGACCAAAAGCAAAAAACCTTCCCTTATCAGATGCGGGAATCATCTTTGAGACATAAAGCATAAGAGGTCCTTCAGGATCGCAGTTTCTGATAGCAGTAGCATATTGATCATCAAGGGGACCCTCATACAAATTCTCAACACGATACCTCTGAGCAGTTGATGGAGAGGGAAGATGAAAGATCATCATTTCCAAGAGTGCAGTGCTAGCTGGGAGCCAGGTTTGCATGACACGTTTCATCAACGCCTTACCCATCAGGTCTTTCTCCTCAGACTTCATGGTGACCCCTAGCTTTGTTAGCATAGGCCATAACTTATCCTTCTGATCATTCATACAAGTGTTAATAATCTGCTTGATAGGCTCATAACAGAACTGAACAAATCCACGCTTGCAAGAAGGTGAACCAGTATTCTTTGTGGTCCATTTTTTTGTGGCTGGATCAAAAAAGTTTTCACCCCAAAGCCTCTCCATCATCTTGGATTCATCAACACCAAACTTTGAGGCATACATTTTTGCAAAGTTGGTCAGAGTAAAAGCCCAACCGTGCAAACCAGCAGAGAAAGCAACTGTTCCTTTCTCAGGATACACCTGAACGTCACCAAGCAATGGATCTTCATAAGTAGCCATAATCACATTAGCGTTCTCAATAACCCTCTGAAATGTCTGATAAGCCTCCTCTCCATCCACCTGGAGTTCAAGGAAGCATCTATCCATCTTGTTAACGGTCAGAACAGGCCTGATCCTTTCACCAAGGGCCTGTCGGAGCACAGTTTCAGTTTGGACACAAACACCCTCAACACAATCAACCACCACTAGAGCTCCATCAGTAATACGGAGTGCAGCAGTAACCTCAGATGAGAAGTCGACGTGCCCAGGGGAATCAATGAGATTAATGAGATACTCATTCCCATTGCGCTCCCCTTTGTAACTCTTCAAAGACTCATCGGACATTTCATAGTACAGAGAGATACCGGTAGACTTAATAGTGATACCACGCTCAGCTTCATCAGCACGAGTATCTGTCATCCGGACATCTCCAGCAACCTCCTGCGCAATAATTCCAGCAGCAGCAACAAGGGAATCTGTCAAAGTTGATTTTCCTACAGATGGAAAAAACAAAAAAAGAATAAATAACCATTTTCAGACAAAGAAAATTAGTTCTTATAACATGACAGCAGTAAATGACCTCATAGAGAAAGTGACAATAAAGCAGAAAAAAACAATCTACTAATCCATACCGTGATCAACATGAGCAATAACAGACATATTACGAATGTTGTGCTTATAGTCCATAATGCGACGTAACTCATCAGCTGTGAACTTCACCTGCAAATACAAACACGGATCAGAGTTCAGACTATAAATATTAATTAAAAATAAATAAACAAAAAATGGATTGAGCATTGTTCATCAACTTACCATTTTGACTAGTCTCTATAGTTGGCAAAGGAGTCTGTTATAGCTGAAAGATCAAATAGTTTAGCATATAATAGTAAAATATTAAGAGAGATGAAATTAAATCAGAGCTATTGTGATTACTCTGCCAAAAGTCCATACATTTACATAATAAAAACTAACGTGCTTCAATATGAGACAACTGATAATAACCAAGTAATAAAGGCTACTGAATTTACAGGCCAACAACACTCCAATTAATCAAGAAACACAACACTTGTTGCAGCAAAATTAATTCAGATTTGCAAACGGCATTACGAGAACACACTCATCTCAGTGTATAATTTGTGATCGTTAAAAGAACAACTCCAAAAAAAGCTATATTAATTTTTCCCTTCAAAATGAAAACACAAGTGACCTAAAACCACAGAACACATAACCACAAGAATTCTAAAAAAACAGAGAACCCGTTTATCCAAATCAATTCACATAACCCGTTCATTACAAATAGCAAACAGATAAGAACAAACAAATCACAATCAAATCATTGCCAAAAAAGTTCCATGGGAAAAAAAAGAGAGAGAGAACCGGTTTATCAGAATCAAAATCAAACAATTTCAAAGAACAACAAATCACAATCAAAGTAATACCACATAACTTTCATGAATAAAAATTACCGACGAGAAAGAACAGGGAAGCGGCGAGAACGAATAAGAAGAACTTCCCTTCGCAGCCACAAGAAAGAAAACCCTAAAAAGTGAAGCGTGAAACTGAAACTGCGAACTATTACCACGTGTATAACTTTATTAGGTTGCTGACTTGCGGTATAAAAATTGTGAATTTGTTTAGAATACTCTATACATAGTCTACTTAATATAAGAAAAGAATATTCTACTTAATCTACTTCCATTGGAGTTTCGGTTAAATTTATTTATGATAATTATTTAAATTTTTATTTTTATTGAAAGCTTTTATACTTATTTTATTAAAAATAAATATATAAATTATTTTTATTTAAATATTATTTTGATTAATTTTTTTTAGAATTATTATTTAAATTTATATTTTTATTAAAGTTTGTATGCTTATTTTATTAAAAATAAATACACAAATTATTTTTATTTGTTATTTAAATATCATTTCAGTTAAATTTATTTAAAATAATTATTTAAATTTATATTTTATATTTTTTTCTATTTGTCGGCTTATGTTTTTGTAACGTCTATTTGACGTTAAAGATTAAAAATAAACTTTTAGATATTACAAGATGATTTCTATATAAATATTTTCAGAAAATAAAATTTAAAATTATTTTATTTAAAATGATTAAAAACATATTTAAACGTTTAGTCTATATTCTCAATTGTTAATTAACGTTTTTTCTAACGCCAATTGATATTAAAAATAAAAATAAATTTATCTGATATTACAAAGATAAAATTTAAATACAAAATTTTACATGAAAAAAAATAAATATTGTTATGTTTACATAGACAAAAACATATTTAAATTTTTATAAAATAGTAAAATCATTCGTATATTACCGTACATAGGCACTAATATGTTACAACAGCCTTCACAAAAATACTTGGAATACGAGTATACGATTACGTTAATTAGTCCTAATACTATAGTGCTAGTAGCAGCTTGTGTGGTGTTACAGTCGCTCTCAGTTTCTCCTGGGATTTAGGACTTCATAAGTTGGACTTAGAGGTTTGTCAAGCCGGACAACTAAAACAATTGAGTATTATCTTTTTTACAAGGCAAACTTATTTTTGACTTTTCTACGTTACCTCAACATGTGGGTCCCACTTAAAACATGGACAAGGAAACCTAAATGTTTTACAAAATTATATGAAAAATTATAAATTCATTTTAATAACCCTATAGTGAATGTACCTTCTCCCGATATCTTAATCGTCAGTCGGTTGTTATAAAGATGTAAGATTTTAAATGAATAGGTTTATTTTTAATTGAAATTTCTATCTGTCGTTTGACTTTGTTTTTCTCTCCTTTTATTTTTTCTTTTCTTTTTGGATTTTAAAATTAACAAGAAGAAGAAAATTGTGCGCTGAAGATATCAATATCATCCACTTATTTGTGTTGGTTTTACTTTTCTCATAGTAAAGGTTAATTTGTAGTGGCACACTTTGCTTTTAATTATATTGCAACAAGGAGGTTTCGAATTTCTATTACTGTTTATTCTTTCTCCATCAAACCTATTTTTCTAAAATTATATATTTTTTCTTGTTCTTGGTTGAGTTTCATGTTTCTTTTGAAATTTTGACATCTAGTCTCTAGGGTTCGAAATTAGGTCTTCAAACCCTATTTTGGGTACTGGAGGCAAAAAAATATAAGCTTTTTGTCCTTGTTTGTTTTCACTTAAAATATTGTTAAGCTTTTGTCCTTGTTTGTTTTCACTTAAAATATTGTTAAGGTGTGTCACTTGTCTTTTATCCTTAGTTTTCTTCTTCTTATGTATGTTAAGAGTCTTTTATTCTTTTAGTTGTTGACCTCATGATTTCAGTTTCATTATTTTTATTTTTTTATTTGTTGCAGATTCATAGGGTAAACCAACTATTTTGTTTGTATTTTATTTGAAGTGTCTCAATAAAGCTTTCTTATTGGTTATCAACCCAGACTAAAATTTCTTTGTTTGAGTGTATAAGAGGAAGCTAAAATACATTTTTTTTACCGTGGAAGCCCATTTCTCATTGTGCTTCTCTAATCATGGACCAAAAGGGTCAAAGGAAAGTTGAATCCACGGATAACATATAAAGAAACCAATCAATGCTTTATAAGCTGCAACAAAACAAGTTAATGGATGCTTTTGAAGAAGTTTCGAAAGACGAAACACTCTCCAAATCACAAGACATGGAACTTTACACGGTTGCGAACCGAGATGAGAGCCTTTGGGCTATCCAAATTACTGACCAGGTTAAATGCAAAACATTAGTTCCTTCACGTCATTGTCACTGCAGCCGAACGCATATTCAAGTCTGAGGAAGAAATTCCCTACCTCGAAGAACCATTTTCCAAGTTCTTCACCGTGTATCCCAAGTATTTGTCCTTAGATAAAGTTGATTGATTGAGGTCTGATGAACATTCTCATTTGCCACTAATGAAGAATTAAGAAAAATTAAATTTGATTCTCATTTATTTTATTTTATGATTTTGTCATAATTACCATTGTAATTTATTTTCCTACATAAAAAGCTTAGGGTTGTAGTAATAAAATATGAAAGTACTTTGCCTTTACTTTCTTCATGGTGGTTAGGGTTCTATAAACCTTTCCACAACCTAGTGGGGTTCAAGGCTCCAAACTTAAAGGGCACCACACACTTGTTTTTTATTTATCTACGATCCAAATTGTTTTTCTATCTATCTAATGACACACAATACCCCACGGAATAACCTTAATGGGTAACAGTAGCCCTGACGACAACAATGATTTTGGTTAAAAATCAGAAGTGGCAACAATGCCGACATTGTTGGTGATTCAGGAAGTGGATGCCCATGAGGGGGGCAACCTTGGTGATAGCGGTCCAGGCAGTGGTGGCCCAAGCGGTGGTGGCTGGAATGGTTTCTACAACAATGGTTTGTCCAAATTTCTTGGCCTTGATGAAGGTTGTGTCGTCCAAGATAGTATTTATGATCAAGAAAAGTAGTTTCCTTCAAGTCCATCTCCTTTCACTAAGGAACAATTAAACCAAATGTACAAACTCCTTGAGTCTCAAACTCCTTCTTCCACTCAGAGAAGTTATTTTCCAAATATTATTTTACTTAGTGTCAATCCAAGTCATACTTGGATTATTGATTCTGGTGCTACTGATCATATGACTGATGAGTCAAGTTTGTTTTCTTCTTTAGTCCTTGTGCAGGTAACCACAAAATAAAAGTGTAGATTGCTTTCTTTCAGCCATGGTATAAAAAATGTTTAATTATTACGTCATTTTTGTTAACCTTAAAAAATATCTTATATATTCCTAATTTATCATGTAATGTGTTATCCATCACTAAATTAACAAATGATATAAATTGTCGAGCTAACTTATTTCATTCTCATTGCACTTTCAAGGATTTGAACATGAGGAAGGTGATTGGCGATGCTAAAGAGAGTGGATGACTCTATTATCTTGACAATAGACTCGACTTCAAAGATCAACCTCAAATAAGTATTTGCTTTGAATCTATTTTTGTTACTTCTAATAACGATGATATTATGTTTGGTTAAGACATCATAGTTTTCTGTATTTGAAACATTTATTTCTTAAATTATTTTCTGAGATGGATCCGTCTTTATTTCATTGTACAACTCACGAATTTGTTAAACATCAACACTCTTCTTTTTCTACACAGCTATATAAATAAGAAAAATTGTTTGTAGTTATTCACAGTGATGTTTGGAGTCCTAGTAGAATAAACACATTTTTTTAATAAAAAATAATTTATAACTTTTATCAATGATCATACTATAATTTATTGGGTTTATTTATTAAAAGAAAACTTGGAAGTTGGATAAGTTGTCAAAAATTTCTTTAAAATAGTGCAAACTCAATACCAAACGAATATTCAAGTCTTTAGAAGTGACAATGGTAAAAAAAAATATTTTAATATGCTTTTTGTCATAAAAAAAAATCTTGAAAATAAGGGTTGTTCATCAAAGTTCTTGTGTTAATATACCCCAACAAAAATGGAATTGCATAGAGAAAGAATATACATCTTCTTAAGGTTACTAGAACTTTACTATTGGCAAATAAGATTCCAAAATATTTGTGGGGTAAAACTGTTTCAACTACATCGTATTTAATTAATGATATGTCATCTAAACATTTAGATTTTCTAACCCATCTTGATGTTTTACAAAATTGTTTTCTTTTTACTTGTGTCTCTGTTGGTTTGCCACTACATTTTTTTGGTTGCACTACTTTTATTGATGAACGTAAACAACTTGGCAAACGCGAGCCATAAGCAATAAAATGTGTTTTTACTTATCACTCTCCAAATCAGAAGGTATATAAGTGTTTTGAACCAAAATCAAAAAGAACTTATGTAACTATGGATGTTATTTTCGTTGAAAATCATTGTTTTATTAGCAACCTGCATCTTTTGGTGGAATTTTAAGGAAGATTTATCTTTTGAAAACATCATTACTTTAGGTGATATAGTGTTGTTCTAAAACTTTGAGACTTATATTAATGTATCAAAAGAAAATGCTCAATATTTCATATTGGAACTCAATTCACTTATGAATAAGGTTCCAATATATTTGGGGCCGAAAATTTCAAATCACAATGAACAAAATATTGATCTCTATAAGAATGAAGGACTACAAAAAATTCCATAATATAACAACTCATATAAAGAGACACAAAATAGGCTTATTACAATTGACCTTATTTGGAATAGAAACGTCTTTGAAAGAAGAAACCATAAATAGAAAAATGAAGGATTCATTCTCCAACCCTTCCAAGATTCCAAACCAATAGACAATCCAACACATTATCCTGATACAGGTAAATCTTCCTATGTTTTTAAGCGTCATGTTGAGTATCATGATATAGACCTTTCTATTGCAATTAGGAAACTTGTTAGATCATGGACAAATATCCTTTTCTTATTATGTATCATACTCAAAATTGTCTTCTTCATTTGTTGCATTTACCTCTCAATTGTTTGTTGTAGAAATTCCAAGAAATGAACGGGATGCTCTTAAAATTCCAACATAGAAGGACATTGTTCTTGAGGAGATGAGAGCTCTTGAGAAAAATCAAACATAAAAAGTCATGACTTTACTTTCAGGAAATAATATCGTTGCTTCAAAATGGGTGTTTACTGTTAAATATAATTATGATGACACAGTTGAAAGATACAATACACACTTGGTTGCTAAAGGGTTTACTTGGACATATGGCATTGATTACTTGGATACATTTGCTTATGTTGCCAAATTAAATACTATTAGAGTTCTTTTGTCCTTGGCGAGAAATTTAGATTGGTCTTTTAACTATTTTGATGTAAAAACTGCTTTTATGAATGGTTATTTGTAGGAGGAAGTATACATGGATAACCCTCCTGGTTTTGAAGACAAGTTTGGTTCAAATGTGTGCAAAATACAAAAATCCCTTTATGGTCTCAAGCAATCCCCAATGGATTGGTTTGAAACATTCACTTGGTCGGTTAAAAGGCAATGATATATGCAGGGATAATCAGACTATACTATATTCATGAGGTTCTCTATTGTTGGTAAGGTTGCAATTCTAATTCTATATCATATTATTCTCACAAGAGATAACATTGTTGAGATGGAAATGTTGAAGAAAATTTTGGCAAAATAATTTAAGATGAAAGGTTTAGGTGCACTTAAATATTTTCTTGGTATGGAAGTTGTTCGCTCAAATTAGGGATGACAATTAGACCCAGACCCAATGGGTACCCGCAAAAAAAACCCACAATGGGTAGGGTAAAAACCCGCATAATGGGTATGGGCACGGGGACGGGTAATTACCCGCAAAATTAAGCGGGTATGGGTACGGGTACTATAGTACCCGTCCCGCACCCGCACTTACATAAATATATTATTTATTTATTTATTTATTATATTAATATTTAGTTTAATTAATTATTTTCCTTTATGTTTTAATATCTATTAATATCATTGGACCATTACAATATTTATGATCAAATCAAAAGATAAACGTTTGCAAACTTTTTAAGAATTTGATTATGATTAATAGTTAAATGATTGTGACTTTATAACTAAGAATTATATCTTATTAATTGTGTCTTTATAATTATACTTGCAACTTATAAATTATTTTTACTCATATCAAATAATATTGTCGTAAGACTTACAACTTCATAAAATATTATTATGGATATTTGAATGTGTATTGTAACAAGTGTTCACTTGAAATATTTTGAGTTATAAAATATTTTGGTTTATAATATTTTATGATTTAATTTATGATATTTGGATAATTTTTAAATGGGTAAATATCACATATAGTCCCTTAACTTAATTTCAGTTAACGTTTTAGTCTTTTATCTTTTTCTTTCTCTCGATTTGGTCCTTTATTTTAATTTTAAGTGACAATTTGATCTTTTATGTTTTAAAATGTCAACAATTTTATCCTTATTTTATACAAAATTTCAAAAAATTCATCAAAAATTTCAAACAAAACACATAAAATTAATTATCATCCTCAATATAATGCCATTTCATCAAATTTATAACTTAAATCTTTAAATAAAGTCATGACAAATATGAGTTTATTTGAAGATTTGAGTTACAAATTTGATAAATTTTATTTTATATTAAAGAATATAACTAAATTTATGAGTTTTGTTTGAAAATTTTGATGAATTTTTGTAAAAAAAAGGATAACATTGTTAATATTTTAGAACAAAAAAGATTAAATTGTCACTTAAAATTAAAATAAAGGACAAAATCGAGAAAAAAAAAAGATAAAGGACTAAAACGTTAACTGAAATTAAGTTAAGGGACTATAGGTGGTATTTATCTTTTTTAAATTTAATCACAAAATAATATTTATTTATCGATTTATTTTAATTAAAGTGTGGGTAATGGATACGGGCACTTAGGTACCCAGAGGGTAAGGGTACGGGTATTAAAGTTGATACCCAAGAGGGTACGGGCACGGGTATGGATATTTTTTTAAACTGCGGGTATGGGTACGGGTACTATAGGACCCTACCCAAACCCTACCCATTGCCATCCCTAGCTCAAATAAGAAAATTATTGTTTTTCAAAGAAAATACATCCTAAATTTCTAAGAGGAAATTTTGAAGAATGGGTGTAGACCAACATATACTTCTATGGAATTATATGTTAAACTTTAGGAGAAAGGCAGTGTTCTTATCGATATTGGAATATATCAAATGTTGGTTGGTGTTACACCCAAGTTTTAAAAGCGCGAATGCATTTTTTTTATTTAAAAAACAACTTAATAAATAAAAGCGCGAATGCAGTTATTAAAAGACTTCCCTTTTAATATTCATTACACACTAATAATCTTTTATACTTTTCATAGAGCATACTCAAAATATATTTTCATTAATAAAATTCATAACATGTAGCAACCCATATTATCAATCATGAAATGCATAATCATGTCAATATTAACCATCACATATTCACACATCAATCACACATATACGGTCCTTATGTGCAAACTAAAAATTGGAAGGAGCTCTTATCTCAATTACAACTTTTTCAACAACTATTGCTACCACAATCAAACACAACGAAAATCTCGTTTGTGCCAACATCTTCAATCAAATAGTGTTTGACTTAGTCAAATTAGTCCCTGAGACTTCAACTACCTTATTACAACCATTTTCTTACTGCTAACCCCCTTAGAGTATATTTCACTTAAAGAGTTTACAACGAATAAGGACTAATAATATTATTATTCACAATACTCACTTTTAACATATGAAAACATACTTTTAGAAATCAACATCCTTCAAATTTTTTAGAGAACTCACCACAATCATTGAAAACGTCATAAATTATCTTTCTAAAAAATTTGCCATAACTCATTATTTTTTTTTCTTCAAATAACTACAAGTTTGTTCTACTACATTTTTAAAGACTAAATGTTCAATCAAAGTATTTACCTCATATCAACATAACCACACACAAAAAATATCAGTAATTATTTTTCTAGTTTCAAAGTTCTAACTCTTTGAAATAGTTTCATTCCTTTCAAAATATATTAATTATTTTTTTTTTCTTTTCTTATCAACAAAGCTTGTATTTTAATTCATGAAACTTGAAATCTTAAAAAAAAAAATGAAATTATAACTCAAGACTTTAACTTTTACTTAATAAACTTGAAACTTTAAGTAAAATCATGCCTACTTTTCCAAAAATTGAAAGTATACATATAAAAACTTGAAACCACAATTCACTAATTTTCCTTAAAATACAAGTTCAAAAATTTGATAACCACATGTAAATATTTTTTATCATCAACCGTAACAACTATTTTTGAAAAGATATAAACTAAGAAAAAATATTTTTCTTTAATCACGACAACAACATTAATATTTCAGAGTTCTCTTCACCACTAACTCGGTGTTAATGGTCTCGATTCCTTTTCGAGACTCAATTAGCTAACTACATAAACATAAATATTTATAGAAATTTGTTCACCACCATAATTTATCCAACCACATCATAATTCCATAATTAAATATTTTTATCTTTAAAGTTATATCACTCAACCATTAGAGTACAAAAAACATTTGAGTTAATAAAGTATTCTAAACTTCTTCTTCAAACATAGTCTAATAGTAATGAAAAGAGTAACATTTTTAACTCTCAACATATTAATTTCACAATCTAAGTCTTTGCTCAAACTCATTACTTAGTTAAAATTTGAATTTTTTCACAACTTTAACCACTCTAAATTTTCTTGTAAAATTTAAACTTAAATTCAAACTCATTTATTTGAAAATAACTCATTACATAACTCAAACACATCAAAAATCAATTTATTTTTTTTTCTAACCTTTACTAACAATATCAATAACAAGGATAATATTTATTTTATTTTATTTTTAAATAACACACTCAAGAGTAACACCTCCCTAATTTCACATTAAACCAAATTAATCAAACAAAACCAACAAAAACATTATCTCCCCTTGGTTTGATAGGGAGAGAAGGAAAGTATTTTCATTTCATTTCACTTTTCTCAACAACAACAAGTATCAAATGATTGGTTAAGAATTCAAAAAAATCACTCATCCTCCCACACATATAAAAGTTTACGAATTTAAGAAAAAGGAGAGAGAAGTAAGTGTCTCACCTCAAATAAATTAGCTTACGAGCACTACCTTATAGAGGGAAGCAACTTTGCTTCCTAACACCTCTCAAATTGAAGTTTAAATCTAGTAGAAAAATGGTAGTTTGTGTTTTTTTTTTCAAACTACCAATATACAATATTATTATTAATTTTTTTTTTGCTAAGAAAAGAAGAAGAATGGCAAGGATCCATAATGAGAGAGAACTAAAAGCAAGGATCGATGGCTTCCTTTTAAAATGATGGTTCCTTTTTTTTTTAACTTACAAACAAAAAAATATATATTATAATTAAATATTTAGGTATATTA
The DNA here is from genome assembly GCA_037974875.1 of Cicer bijugum. Taxonomy (NCBI): domain Eukaryota; kingdom Viridiplantae; phylum Streptophyta; class Magnoliopsida; order Fabales; family Fabaceae; genus Cicer; species Cicer bijugum. The sequence continues at coordinate 599,305 of JBBPBT010000821.1, read as the reverse complement.
CTAAAATCATCATTATATCATCTAATCTCTTTTACACGCATCATATCACTCACTTCTCAATCTAATTTAATAAAATATCTAGTCTCTCCGCAATTCAATTGACAGATGAATTTATCAGCAACACGTGACATTTTTAAATTTTTTATCGATAATAAATTCCCTATAAATAATTTTAAACATATTACTAACTCTAACAAAATATATTTTTTAAACTTAATTCATAAAATAAAAATTAGGCTAATAGCCTAAGCAATTCAACACAAAATACACTAAAGTTACATAAATTTGAGTTTAGAAAATTCAGGGTCTTATAGTTGGCAAACATATTTATCTAGTCCACACTTGCGCTGACATCTTTGTCTCTATGCGTGTTGTAAATTAATTCATACATTCTCCCTATAAAGAACACTTGGAGGCAATTTATCGAATCTTAAGTTACTTGAAATCCAATCCTAGAAATGGTTTGTACTTCAAGAAAATCAATGACAGAGAAACCTCTATATTTACAATTGTCAATTGGGCTAGATTAGTTAATGAGAGAAAATCTATTATTGAATATTGTGTGTATATTTGAGGAAATATAATCAGTTGAAGTAAGAAATTAAGTGTTGTTGCTCTAAGTAGTGCAAAAGCCGAATTCTGAACAATGGCTCGAGGAATTTGTAAACTTTTGTGGATTCATCAACTATTAGAAGAACTGAAGTGAAAGTTGATTCTCCCTTAAAATTGTTATGTGATAGAAAAACAGCAATAAGTATAGCTTGTAACCTTATGCAACATGATAGAATCAAACACATTAAGATAGACCAACACTTCATAAAAGAGAAAATTTACGTTGAAATTATATGTCCGTTTTTTCTGACTTATAATCAGCAAACTGTCAATATCTTGACAAAACGTTTGACAAGACTCAATTTTGAGCGACTTATAGCTATGTTGAGCATGAAAATAAGTAACTTTGTTTGCTTCTTTTAGTCTCTCAATTTTGTCCGACTAATTAAAGATAATTCAAAAAAATAAATAATATTATGTTTAATAAATATTTTGCACTTATTATTATTAAGTCTAAAAGCAAACAAACATTATATTAAATGTATTTTATAAATAAATATTTCAAAACTTAAAATAAAATATGCATTCGAAGTTGTTTTAAGTTTAAATGATTGTATTTTGTTTTAATTTTATATATATGATTTGTATGAAAGACCTCAAGTTAAAAGGTTTGAAGACCCATGATTGTCATATTCTAATGGAGCATTTGTTACCAATAGGTATACATTCCATTTGACCTGAAAAAGTTCGACGAGCCTTAACTAGATTATGTTTCTTCTTCAGAGAAATTTGTAGAAAAGTGATTGATCCTCATAAATTACCGACATTGTAGAGGGAAATTGTTGTTACTTTGTGTGAGCTTGAAATGTATTTCCCACCCTCGTTTTTTGATATAATGGTTCACCTTACTATTCATCTGGTTAAGGAGACACAACTTTGTGGGCCAACTTATATGATATGGATGTATTCCATAGAACGATATATGAAAATATTAAAAGGGTACATAAAAAGTAGAAGTCGACCAGAAGGTTGTATTGCTGAACGATACATTGTTGAAGAAGCTGCTGAATTTTGTACTGAATATATGTCCAATGTTGAATCCATAGGGCTTCCCATGTCTCGTCATTCGGGAAGAATATCAAGAGAAGAGATAATTGGAAGGAGACTAATGACTATATCAAGGACAGAATGGGAGCAAACACAATTGTATGTTCTGCACAATGATGATGAGGTTCAAACGTATGTTACAATACACATGGATCAGTTATCTCGTTTGAACATGAATAGGAATCAAAATTGGATAACTCGAGAGCACAATCGAAGTTTTATAACATGGTTAAAAAATCACATAAAGTCAAAGTTTGATATAGACCCCAGATCAATTTCACAGAGATTGAGATGGCTAGCAAATGGTCTGAGTTTACATGTCTTTTCTTACACTGGTTATGTTATTAATGGCTACACATTTTATACCAAAGAACAAGATGATCAGACCACTATGCAAAATAGCGGAGTCACTCTCGTAGCTGAAGCGATGCATGTCTCAAGTACAAAAGACAAAAACCCAATATATGCAAATCTATCATATTTTGGTGTTATCGAGCGCATATGGGAGTTAGAATACACAATGTTTCATGTTCCCATATTTGGTTACAAGTGGGTCGATAATAATAATGGCGTTCAGATTGATGAGTCATGGTTCTTGCTTGTCGATTTTAATAGGGTGGGATACAAAGACGAGCCTTTTATTTTAGCGTCGCAAGCTCAACAAGTGTTTTATGTCACTGATCCTGCTGATGATAAATGGTATGTTGTCTTATCGACCAATAAAATAAGTGATGATAACAATAATGATGAAGATGTTAGTAATGATCTTTTATTTGCAACATCACAACAACCACATGAAATTGATTCAACTTATGATGGTTTATATCTTAGAGATGATCATGATGAGGGAATTTGGATTAATCTATCATTTCGTATTGTAAATGGACAAACAAATGTGAGTCCCACCAGGAAAAGAAGAAGGGCATCTTAATGTACATGTTTAATTGTTTTATATAAGCCATGTAATCTGAACTGAGTTAATGTAATTTAATGGTTTGAACATATGTTTAATTGTTTTATATAAGCAGCCATGTATTTGATTTTCAAATTAATTTATTTTCTGCTTATATTTAGCTTGATTTGAGTGTTTTTATACTAAGTTCATGTAATTTAATATAAACTAGTAATTTACATGAACCGAACTGAATATAAATTAGTAATTTACATCAACTGAACTGAAAAAGAGCCTTATAAAAATAAAATAAGGAGGCTTTTTAGAGGGCTTATTTGAAAAAGCGCTGTAAAAGGCTTTAAAAAAAACATTCATACAACATAAGAAAACAACGAGGTCTTTTACAACACTTATTTGAAAGAGCGCTGTAAAAGAGCCTTTTTAAAATTAAAATAAGGAGGCCTTTTAGAACGCTTATTTGAAAAAACACTGTAAAAGGCTTTTAAAAAAAACATTCATATAACATAAGAAAACAAGGAGGTCTTTTACAACGCTTATTTGAAAAAGCACTATAAAAGACTTTTAAAAAAATATTCATATAACATAAGAAAATAATGAGGTCTTTTACAACGGTTATTTGAAAAAACATTGTAAAATAGCCTTTTTAAAAATAAAATAAGGAGGCCATTTAGAGCGCTTTTCCAACAAGCGCTGTAAAAGGCTATTAAAAAAATTAGTCATATAACATAAGAAAACAAGGAGGTCTTTTACAATGTTTATTTGAAAAAGCGCTGTAAAAGAGCCTTTTTAAAAATAAAATAAGGATGCCTTTTAGAGCGTTTTTCCAACAAGCGCTGTAAAAGGCTTAGGTCTTTTAGAGCGCTTTTCCAGCAAGCGCTGTAAAAGGCATCTAAAAAAGCGCTGTAATAGGATTTTATATATAACAGTAAACCGCTTCAGTTTGCTCTTCATTAGTAAACCGCTTCAGTTTCCTCTTCATTAGTAAACCGCTTCAGTTTCCTCTTCATTACGTAAACTTCACTATCATCTCCTCTTCATCGTTCTTCTATTCCTTTTCGAACCCTATCATCTCTTCTATTACGAACCTTATTTCCACGATCATCTCTACCTGTTCGAACCATATTTCCATCCACGATCATCTCTCCCATTACACACCATCTCTTTTCATTGAAATACGTAACCCTCATTACGTATTTTTTCGAACCATATTCCTGCGAACCGTATTTCTGCGAACCCTCATTCTTGCGCATTACGTATTTCTTCGAACCCTCATCTCATGCAAAAGGTCATAAAAGCAAGGAACAATGGCATAAAATTGGAGGTATACTATACTCTGTTTGTTGTTTATTTTTTATGAAAACATGTACTTACTATATGAGTTTATTAGGTTGAATGGAATGAGAGTGGTTAGCCAATTTACCCCAACAGCTCCATGTTTGTTAGTTACATTGGGGCTGTTGTTCGTCAGAATATCCCCATTACTATTGATGATTGGAGAGATAAGGCGTTGAAGGATACGAAAGATATATTGTGAAATGATATACAAGTAACTTTTTTGATCCACTCTTTTGTCATTTATAATTTTTTCCATTGTAATACTTTACTCTTTACTCAAACTATATCTTTATTTCGCTTGCAGACTGCTTTTGTTCTTGATGAGGTGAGACAGAATTACATATTGAGAGTTGTCGGGAAAATACACCGGGGTTTTAGATCTCACCTCTCAAATTTATATCTAAAAGATAGTGAAGAAAATACAAATGTTGAAGCTCCAAGAATATATAAACATTATATATCAAAAGAATAATGAAGTGCATTTGTATCAAAACATTTGGACCCCGTGTTTGTGGTAAGTGACATTGAACTTATCTTTTTAATGTATTTTAGGAGAATATCAAACAAAGTTCGGAAAAACATGAGGGGGAAAAGATTTGGCATAACTCCTAAAAGCTATTTTTCACAAGTGAAGCACCAAAATCCATCCAATGAGGAAGTATTAGAGAAGCTCAAACTCCTATCAGAGCAAGTGGCACTCTAGGTGAAGACGAATAAAGACAAGCAACTCTCGGATTAGCTCCAACGTGAAATACAAATGGAGAGTGAAAACGCGAGTTGCAACATTGGTCTCAAAAGTTTTCCCGAGGTAATTTATTACTTACTTATATAATTACTTATGTATTAACTATACTTATGTATTAACCATACTTGTGTTTTAACCATTTATTTAGGGTGTCACTCCTTGCGTGTTGTACTTATCCTCCCCTACTCATCGAAAGGTCGAAAAGGAACATCGTACAATACTTCGAGAGAAGTATTGCACAACACACCGATCCCTGCAGGTCATGTCAAAGTATCACCAATTGTTGCTTTTGAACCAAATGCATCGTTGCATATACCGGACAACGATGCATATATGAAGTTTTTGAGACGTGGCATGGCCCACACATCTTGTTGCCCTTGATAAAGTATATTTAATTATATGAAATGTATGTTTAATTGATATGTATATTTAATTACTGATTTTTTTCCGCTCCTAACTTTAATTTCACATTTATATTTAGATTCTAAAAATGCCTAAAGGGAATGATAAAAAGATTCCCAAAAACGAGTCAATTACATCGCCCGAAAAGGTTTGTCACATTTATTCTGTAAGGTTTGTCATTTTTTCAGATTCAATAAACTAACATTTAATCTCATTTTTTCAGATTCAATCAAATAAACCACCCGCACAACAAAATAAAGCCGGCAAACCTCAAAAATTGGAGGGTTATAAAGTTGGCAAACTTCAAAAGTTGGAGGGTAACAAAGCTGCCAAAGTTACAATTAAAAAACTGGATCGGGGAAAATCAGTCGCTGCTGCTCTTAAAATAAGTCAGCCATACCTTGCTAAATACGGGGCGTGTCTTGACATCCAAGTAAAAAGGAATATGGGCAACAGCGATGATTCACGCACCATAACCATGAATAAAGTTATATTCGGAGATGAGTATGAAGAATTTCCCGAAAAGGAGCACATATACAAACTTCTCAACCATAAGGAGCTGAGTGCTACTGTCATGAGCTTGTACATAAGGTAAAAAATACTTTTAATTGCATTTATTGATAATTAATTAAATTTATTAGTAATTAATCTAGTTTGAAATTTTCATTTAAAGTTTTTGTATGAGAAGGTTGTGTGCACGCGCAAATTGTCAAATAGATATTCATTCTTGTCTCCGCATAAGCTTTTGATGTGTAAACTCGATCCATTTAATGTAAAGAATTACATTGTAGATATGTTATTAGGAAATATAGAGAAGGATAAATTGTTCTTTGCACCATAGAATTCAGGGTACGTAATTATATATTATTTATTTATATCATTTTTAATTTCTGAGATCTTAATTTATTAGTTGTGTAAACAAAATTGCCAACCAAATTTTTGTTGTTGTAGGGCACATTGGATGCTATTTGCAATCAATGCGATCTCTGAAGTTATATACTATTTGGATCCCTTGCATGGCAATTACAACAATCACTCCGATATAAAGACTATGTTCGACATATAAGTAATATTCATTTATTTCTTACATATATATATATATATATATAATGTGTTTGTTAATGCTATAATAATCAAATTTATTTATTCGATAGTGCTTTATAAGTTTTTCGAGCTCAAAAAGGTGCTATAGTATCGAAACCAAAGTCTAATAACATCACATGGATTCCAATTAAGGTTTGAAATATATGCCTTTAAATTTTCATTTACAAATATATGCCTTTACAATCAATGCACAAAGATTTTATTGACTTATATGTTTTATTTTATTGTGCCCTCGTCAAACTAACAACATCGACTGTGGGTATTATGTAGCGCGATTCATGAAGGAGATTGTTGACAGGAATCAAACAATTATCCCATAAACGGTACGGTATTTTCATTATAGATTTTCATATATAAATTATCTATATATTTGATTCTAACTTAATATGTTAAATTTTTATATTACACAGTACTTTGACAATTTCAGTCCAACATACTCTGAGAAAGATCTAATGGAATTAAAGGAAGACTGTGTCAGTATGTGCTTGAAATGAAAATTATTTGATTTGCTGGGAAATAGTATGCTGTAGGGGATCTGATTATATGGTAGCTAGTTATGTTATGTATAATTATGTTAGTTATATGTATATGAATAGGGCACAATATATGAATATGTATATGAATATGTGTTGTTGTACACTATCTGAATATGTATCTGAATGTTCTGTTGTTGTGTACATTAATATATAAAGTTAAGTTATATAGTTCTGTTTTTGTGTACTGATTGTGAACTGATTCTGGATAAAAATAATTTTGGAAAAAAATTAAAAGACAGCGCTTTCTAAAAAAAATGCCATAAAAAACCAAAAAGCGATTTTCAAAAATTTAATTTACAACGTTTTTAAATAAATAAAAAAATTGCACCTTTTACAGCGCTTTTTCAAAAAAGCGTTGTAAAATGTGCATTATAATGCATATACTGAGTGCACATTTTACATCGTTTATTTTAAAAAGTGCTGTAAAATGTGCACTGTAATGCATATATTGGATGCACATTTTACAACGTTTTTTCAAATAAGGGTAGTAAAAGGTGCACCCATTATATGCATTATATTGCCACCTTTTACAATGCTCTTTTCAATAAGCGTTGTAAAAGGTGCATAACAATGCATATATTGTGTGCACCGTTTACAACACTTTTTAAATAAACTTGCTGTAAAATATGCATAACAAGCGCGCAATATCTACATGTTTTATAGCGCTTTTTTATTTTTAAAAAGCACTGTTGTATCTTTTTACAGCGCTCGATTCTGCAACATTTTTTTTTTTTTGAAAAAGCGTTGTAAGATGCTTAAAAAAAGTGTTGTAAAATCCTATTTTTCGCTAGTGAGTGTTTGAGGACACATGACAATATACTTGGTTTCATCAAAGATCCAACTGAGTTTGAACCTCTAAGATGGTTTTAGCTAAGTACCTATGCCTTTGTTCCTTCTCTTCATTCATGTGCACATTGGTTACACCAATCACACCTCTCGTACCAAGTTGTGTCGGCAAGCTCAAAAACACTTCAACATCACCAATGCCATAAAATCCCTTAGCCACAATAAAAATACGGTGAATCTTCCTCTGGTCCCTAATAATGGACCCAGCCAAGTTAGCAAATGAATACCCAATAGCCCAAGAAGTGTAGTCTTTCAAACGGATGACTTCATAAGCTTTGTTTATCATTGTTTTGTGTGTGTTCTCCCACGTTTCTTTCTCATATGCAATATGTTGTTTCTCAAAAAAAAAAAAAAAAACAGCACAGGAACACCCCCAACACTAATATTTGACCACAATGCCATTGAACTATCCCTGTGCTCCCCTACTATGCACGCCTGCATCAATAACACTTTTGATTTCACTTCAAACTTTCTCACGTTTTATTAGGTTGATTAGTATAGTAAGCACAAAAATCATCAAACAAAAGAGCAAATTTTACAATCGTTAATCAATTCAATCTATCGGTAGTTTAATAGATTATAAATGTTGAGTTATCACATGATTTAGTACATGTTTTGCTAGAACATGTCTCTAAAAATTTGTTCATAACTTATATTTGATCTCTATCTAACAATTTATGAGAGGTTCTTCGAATTCATGAACTAACATGTCCGAAGGTGGACCAGTATCATATATGATTCATGGTGGACCATAACTTAAAAATTTATGTGAAACTAACGACGATGTCTCTCAAGGAAGTAAAAGTTTATAGTCCTTCTCTTATGGCTAAAATAGTAACTTAATTGGTTTCCATTTAACAAAAACATGAAAAAGTAACCAACACAAGTTGAATTTTTAGTCACACTTCATTTCCTTTTGTCGTGATCAGGTGATCATTTCTACTTCTAAAAGACGATGTTTGTATTGGAGTTTTAAACAATTTTTATGAAATTTTTAAGTATCAATCCATCTTTGACTTTCTATCAAAATGGTTCACATCAAAATTTGCATCCTAAACCAACTTGTCATTTCATATATTTGATACTAAATTATTTGACACCTAAATGCATGTTTTGAATTGACATAAATGTTTTGCAATCAAGTTTTGTAAAATCAATATGGCGATTTTGCCAAAAAAGACATACTTCAACAAAATCAAAGACATTATGCAATAAATCAGCTTATAGCTTACTAAGCTTGCTTAAAAAGATTATTAGATTAAAAGAAATGTGTTTAGTAATGATGAGGACCTAAAATGAGCTAATTAAGAGGAAAAACAAAGAATATTTCAAGTCAAAACTTTATAATAGTTTTAATTTTATTTGTGTTTAATTTGAACTGTAATAATTTTAGTTAAGTAGTATAAGCCCAATATGGGTATAGAGAATTGCCTTTTGGCCCATTTTAGGAATTAGATAAATTATTCTTTAAATATCTTGTAAGAGTCTCATTTTGGATAATTGTGAAATGAATTAGAATTTCTCTAATGAGAATTGTGAGTGAGATGTGTCTCCTATTTGAGTTCTTGGATTAGAATTTGTTTGAATCTTATCAATGGATTCCTTACCATTGTAGCGATTCCACATTGACTTATCAATCATGATTGTGGTGCCTTTTTCATCTAACTTATGTTTCTTTATTTCTTTTCCCTTTTATTTAACCACTTTATCTCAAGAAATCACTTGGTTAGACCTTCAATCTCACATGAAAGCACTTAAATCCACATCATTTGGTATTCAGTGTTTGTCACGAAGTGGTAGCATTTGTTCTTAATTTATCTTTTTAAGTTTTTGACGTTCTTGGAGTTCTTGAAAAATTTGAAATTTTAGGTTAATTTTTTGAAATTTGATATTTGTTTTTGTATAATTTTGAGTTGTTGTTTCATTATAAGTGTTATCATATGTGTTGGATGGTTCAGTTTGATGATTATTTGTTGTTATTTTGGTGAAATTTTGAGTCCTTAGTTGCTATTTTCGAAGACAAAATATGGGTTTAGTTTCATTATCTTTTTCACTTGCAATTGTTTGGTCCAAAATTTGACTTGTAAATTTGTTTTTGATGTTATTTCTTACATACATGTCCAATTCTGGAATTTCAAAAGCTTAAATTGATTAGAAAAATGAGAGGAATTCAAATATTCAAATAATAATCTAAAAATACAAATGTTGCAAAAAGTGATTCTGCACAAAAGCACTTTTAAAAAAATGGCATTTTGCAAAAAAAAATTCCAGAGTTGTTCTTAATGAAACATCAAACATATGTTGCATTCTTCTTACCTCTTTTAGGCATTGCAAGTTTGATTTTAGTATCTTACTCCCACATATTTGGATCACTTAGTCATTTAATTTTAATCTTTCTTGTTTCTTTTATAGTCTACTTGAGTGTGTCTTCATTTACCTAGTTGTTTTTTCTTCTTGTTTGTCATTTTAAATTCTCTTAGTTTTGTTTTAGAGTTTTTCTTCTTGAAACTCTTGTGTTGACAGTTTTTGTGGACTTGTTACATTATGTTTCAATTATTTGATTTGGATTCTTATTTGGGTTCTTTTAAAGAACTTGAAAGAGGAGTTTGAGTGGAAAAAGGCAAGAGTGCACATCATTGGAAGAAAAAAAATCATCATTGAGTGATATACACGAGTAATACATTTCTTGAGTGTAAACACTTAGTGAGTGGTGTGGGCCTTATTTTTATTTTCTTATCTTGTTCTTGTTATTCGTTTGATTATTATGATACTCGTTGATTTATTGTTTTTGAAATCATGAGTGAAAGTGAACCAAATCCCCTTTCTCCTGGAATCACTTATCTTATGGATCACTTTACAAAAATGTTGAATACTCAAATGAATGCCTTGAGAGAAGAGTTTGTGAATGAAAGAATATATGAGATCTCACCATGGAAGATCTTCTCAAAATAAAGATATGTTTGAAATAGAGAAACAAAAAAAAAAGATATAGATGTTATGATGAGAAGGAAATTAAATATGAGAGGAGGTTTAGAGAAAAAGAAAGAAGATGTGGAAATTATGATGAGGAGGAAATGAGGTATGAAATGAGAGATAAAGAAAAATAAAGACGATATAAAGATTATGGTGATGATGAAATGAGATATGAAAAGATTGATAGGGCAAAAGCAATTAGGCAAAGACATTTTGAGAGGGATGATATGAGATATGCAAAAGATAAAAAACACAAATAATATAAAAAGGAGGAACAAGAAAAAAAAGAAAGAAAAAAAAAAGGAAATTTATCATATAAAGAATATATTATAGATTTTGTATTGGATCCAGAGTATGTGAAATATCTTTATGAAAATGGATATACAAAAGAGGAAAGAAAAGTAGAGAAACTAGCCTTGAGAGAAAAAGACAAAATCAAAGAAAAGAAAGAGAGAGAGGAAAAAAAATAAGTCATACTTGAGAGAGAAAATGAAAATTAAAGAAAAGAAATGTGAAGTGGAACAAAATTTGAGAGATAAAGAGCAAGAAATTGAGTCTAACTATTTTTCTATCTTTGTCGATTTTTATGTTCAAAAGCTTGAAAATATGTCTCCAAAAAAGGAATGCCCACAATCCATTGAAATTAAAGGTGATTGGCCAAATGTTTCTCAAAAGGATCCTTGCAAGAAAATATTAGTTTGAATCCTAGCAAATTTAATTCTTCTACTACTTTAATTCAAGTTTCTCTTAAATTGTTTGACAAATTTCTTCCTCATATGCTTGATAGGTTTGCAAATGTTCATGTTGAAATGCCTAACTTGATTTGTTAACTATGAGCCAAGACTTGAATGATTTTCTTGATAAATGTGTTGGTGTGATTTCTAAAGTAACTTTGGTTGATGGAAATTTTTTTGAAGAATGTGTTGAGATTCTTAAGAAACATTTGTTTGCTAACTTAAATACTTACTCTTGTGTTAAAAATAAAGGTAGTATCTTGAGATTTTTTATGAAGGGTAATTGTTTGCATGTGAAATTAGTTGATAGTTGCACTACTACACCTCTCCTTACTCTTTCTTTTATTGACAAATATTTTAAACTTCCATATAGTACTCCTTATTTGTTTGAGAGACTTTGTATGTTTCAAAAAGAACACTTATTTATTTATGATAAAAGGAATGTCCATGAAGCTCAACTTGCGTTGAAGCCTACAGAAATACAAAATAACTTCATGTTCGTCTCCAATTCAAATCCAAGGAAAGTAACATTGGTACTTAATGTCAATTTCAAGAGGTATTATTTTATCTCTATATTGAAAACCCCTTATTTTGGAAATGAATATGTTGGATTGTTGAATGCAAAGAGTGGAATTGTGATTCACCTACTTGACACATTTAATGGTTTTTCACAATTTCCATTTAATCCTAGTGGTAGCGTTAACATTGTTCTCCATGTCTTTGACTTGTGTTTTTCTTCTTGTAGGTTATGATTGAGCTAAATTCGAGGTCAAATTTCTTCTAAGAATGAGGGAATGATGAGGACCTAAAATGAGCTAATTAAGAGGAAAAACAAAGAATATTTCAAGTCAAGACTTTATAATAGTTTTTAGTTTTATTTGTGTTTAATTTGAATTTTATAATTTTAGTTAAGTAGTATAAGCATAATATGTGTATAAAGAATTGGCTTTTGGCCCATTTTAGGGATAATATAAATCATTCTTTAAATACCTTGTAAGAGTCTCATTTTGGATAATTGTGAAATGAATTAGAATTTCTCTAATGAGAATTGTGAGTGAGACGTGTCTCCTCTTTGAGTTTTTGAATTAGAACTTGTTTGAATCTTATCAATGAATTCCTTACCATTGTGGCGATTCCACATTGGCTTATCAATCATGATTGTGGTGCCTTCTTCATCTTCTCCATCTAATCTATGTTTGTTTGTTTGTTTCTTTTCTGCAACACCCCGTTTTTCAAAGCGAGGGTGTATTTTTTTTTTCGAAAGAAATTAAAATACAACAGAGAAATAAATAAGGAAAAACCTTTGGATAATAATTAAGTCATTAAAATTTACAAGCAGCGGAAAAGTTTTTCAAAATATAAATCCAAAGCATGTTCTGATGTCAACAATAGTACATGTACGTCCTTACAACTTAACATAAAGATAACCCAAAAGAAAGACATATGTGTCCTGAGTGACAACCTAGTCTGATCATTCTATACATAACCAAAAACTATACGCCTTGAGTAATCTCCACGCGCCCCGTGAGATTCTCCTAACGTAGCTCCAATCAAGCACTCCCATCCACATTCCCTTCCGGAGGGTACGAACCGGTAGGATCATCCTGACTCTCATCTGAGGGCAAAGCCCAGATTTCCACAATAGTTGTAAAGGGTCACCAACCGAAATTAACAGTTAACACATAACATTTAAGCTTTTCAATGCACAAATAACCTTTTCAATTTATCATACATCTTAGAAGGGTTTTCCACATGCTAAAAGTTCATGTAAAGCTTGCCAAATGTAAATGACATCAAATAGAGTTATCAATTCATCAAGTAATACATAACTCACCAAAACATTGATAAATCAATTGAGAAATCAATTATCAAACTCAACATAAGATTTCCCACTGAACCAAACGATTGGGGAAATCAATTTCCTGAAAGTTTTTAGTGAAAACTGAACTCTGGGCTTAAATCAATCGATTGGGTAAATCGATTGACAGACATACAGAGCCCCTGTATTGAATCTAATCGATTGGGTAAATCGATTTCGGGAAAACGAAGCCCCTGACTTGAATCCAATTGTATCCAAATCGATTTCCCAAATCGATTGCTTAAATGATTTTGAAAGACAACTTACAAAATCGGTTGGATAAATCGATTTCGTGCAAAACAGGGCCCCTGTAACTCATCAAATCGATTTGGTAAATCGATTTCCCAGTATATTCTCTCAAAAATACATAAACTAACTCAATCACATTCAAACACCACTCCAAACCTTAACACTTAGTAATATCCATACAATCACCACGACATTATGAGTTTCGAAATCGTTTTACAATCTAACATACTATCACACAATTCCAAAACATAACTCTTAGTACAATCAACACAATCACAATTTGAATCAAACACACTTACACATAGTTTAAAAACATAACACTTAGCAAAATCAACACAATCATAATTTGAATTAACCACGACTCGTGTGCCAAGCACCCTAATGCAATGTGTATATGCCAAAATGCATGGACTCGGAATTCCAAACCAAAACCCTCACAATTTCAGCAATGTAGATCTCTGTTAGCTGGTCTACCTTGTAGGTGGTCTTTACTGGCAAAAAGTGCGTGGATTTAGTCAATCGATCCACTATCACCCATATAGAATCATTCTTTCTCCTTGTTTTAGGTAACCCAGTTATGAAATCCATGGAAATGCTGTCCCACTTCCATTCGGGTATATCTAAAGGTTGCAACATCCCAGCAGGTCGCTGATGTTCCACCTTCGCTTTCTGACAAGTCAGACAAGTCGATGCATACTCCGCTAAATGTTTCTTCATTCCTGGCCACCAATAATTCTGTCTCAAATCTTGATACATCTTTGTTGCTCCAGGATGAATACTCAACTTGCTCTTATGAGCCTCTTCTAAAATTGTCTTTCTCATATCCGTAATTTCTGGTACACAAATTCTCCCATTACATCTCAGAATATTATCTACTCCAATTTTGAACTCTGTTGTCTTCCCTTGCACTATTAGGTTCCTCTTCTCCTGAATTAAGACGTCATCTTGAGAATTTGCAATGTCTTCAAGTAGTCCACTCGAAATCTTAATCATTCCGAGTCTCAGAATTCCTGGTGCAAACTCTACATTCAAGTGCAGGTCTCTAAAAGCTTCCCACAACTCTTGTTGTCTAGCCATAATTGTTGAAGACACTGATACACTTCTTCTACTCAACGCATCAACCACTACATTGGCCTTCCCAGGGTGGTACTATAGTGTGAAATCAAAATCCTTGAGAGTCTCCATCCATCTTCTTTGACGCATGTTCAATTCCTTCTGATCAAACAAATATTTCAAACTCTTATGGTCACTGAACACGGTGAATGTGCACCCATATAAGTAGTGCCTCCAGATCTTTAATGCAAAAACAACCGCGGCAAGCTCCAAATCATGAGTAGGATAGTTCCTCTCATGAATCTTCAATTTCCTGGAGGCATAAGCTACAGCTTTCTTGTGTTGCATCAGAACACATCCCAACCCTTGGTGAGACGCATCACAATAAACTTCATAGGGTTCATCTGATTGCGGTAACACCAACACTGGTGAGGTCGTCAATTTCGTCTTCAGTAACTGAAAATTTTCCTCACACTTCTCCGTCCATGCAAAAGGTTGATCCTTTCTGGTAAGTTGTGTCAATGGGGTCACAATCTTTGCAAAACCTTCAATAAACCTCCTGTAGTACCTTGCCAGTCCTACAAAACTTCGTATGTCTGTGACAGTCTGAGGCTGTTTTCAAGCAAGAACCGCCTCAATCTTAGCTGGATCTACAGCGATTCCTTCCTTGGTTATCACATGTCCCAAGAAATTCACTTTTTCTAGCCAAAACTCACACTTTGACAAATTGGCATACAATTGCTTCTTGCGTAAAATCTCAAGAACTTGACGTAAGTGTTCTCCATGCTCTTCTTCAGTTTTTGAATAAATCAATATATCATCAATGAACACCACAACAAATTTATCAAGGAATGGACTAAAGATTCTGTTCATGTAGTCCATGAAAACAGCTAGTGCATTGGTAACTCCGAATGGCATAACGAGATATTCATAATGTCCATAACGGGTTCTGAAAGCAGTTTTCTGAACATCTCCTTCCCTTACTAGAATCTGATGGTAACCCGACTTCAAGTCAATCTTCGAAAATATCGCGGCCCCTCTCAGTTGGTCCTTTAAATCATCAATGTGTGGCAAAGGATAACGATTCTTAATAGTTGCCTTATTAAGTTGTCTATAATCCACACATAAGCGTGAGCTTCCGTCCTTCTTCTTAACTAGCAAAACCGGAGCTCCCCATGGCGATACGCTTGGTCTAATAAATTTCCTCTTCAACAAATCTTCAATTTGACCTTTGAGCTCATTTAATTCCAATGGTGACATTCGGTACGGTGCAATCGAAATTGGTCCTGTTCCTGGGTGCAAATCAATGAAAAATTCCACTTCTCTTACCGGTGGCAATCCTGGAATTTCCGTTGGAAATACATCCCGGTACTCATTGACAAGCATCACATCTTCTATGTTCACATTTATCTTTGCCTCCACATGAGCCAGAGACAAAAACTCATGAGTCCCTTCACTTAGCGACACTCGGAGTTTGTTAGCGGCTAAATACTTAACAACTCCTGGTTCGGGGAAAAGAACCAATTTGCGAGCACAGCCTAAGATCACATAGTGATACGACATCCAATCCATACCGAGGATGACCTCGAGTGATTGTAGTGGTAAACAAATCAAATTAACCAAGAAATCCCTATTCTGAATAGTTATTTGACAATGTAAACATGCAGAATTTACTGTCAAAGTCTTAGCAGGTGTGGAGACAACCAAATCAAAAGGCAAAGCAGACACAGATAACTTCAAACGATTCACACAATCCATAGCAATGAAGGAATGGGTTGCCCCCGAATCAAAAAGTGCAGTTAAATGGTTACCTGCAATCTCACAGTCACGTTGAATTAGATTGCCAGATGGATTCCCCTCTTCGGCACTCACACAATAAATGCGTCCTCTAGCAGTAGGACGAGCAGCCCTAGCCACATTCACCACAGGTTCCACCTTTGGGGCCGTGCAATCCCTTGCCATATGCCCTGGCTTCCGACAATTGTAACAGGAGAGGACATTAGAGGTACAAGCACTAGCATAATGTCTCTCTTCCCCACATCGGAAGCATCGAAGCACTTGTCCCAATTGTCTTCCAAAATTCTGGTTCCCGGGGCGATTCTGCCCACTATTGTTATTTTGTGGTCGATTATAGGGTTTAGCAACTTGTTTCCCCTTGTTATTCTGATAATTCGTCCGACTAGGCCCTCCTGCACCAAAATTCCCTCCTCGACTAGCCCTCTTATTCTTCATATCCTCAACTTCCCTGCATTTTCCCACAAGGGCTTGGAAACGTTGAATTCCCAAGGGCAAGACAGAGTCTTGAATCTCATACTTTAGTCCGTCTTGGAAGCGATGACACATGAATGGTTCATCAATCTCTTCACGGAAAAACCGGAAATGCCTTGAAAGCGATTCAAATTTAGCGGCATATTCGCCCACGGTCATGTTCCCCTTATGCAGTTTCAGGAAATCGTCGCCCAATTTAGTCCTGGTACTCATCGGGAAGTATTTGTCTAAAAACTTCCTCTTGAATGATTCCCAGTTCACCTCCTCGTGAGCTGATCTCATCAATAGTTTTACACTCCTCCACCAGTACTCAGCATCCCCCAATAGCATGTAAGTGGCATAGTTGACCTTCACTGCCGCCTGACAGTTAATCATTTCAAAGATCTTCTCCACTTCTTGGATCCACTGATCCGCTTTCTCCGAGTTCTCATCCCCCTTAAACTTAGGAGGATTGTAACGACGGAAGTCTTCTAGCCCTCTTGACTCCGCAGCACGAATCTCTCTTTCCCTCTTTTCGAGGTCACGTTGAGTCTTGGCAGCAGTCTGTGCAGCAACAGAAGCGGCCATGTTATTCATAGCCTCCGCCATCCGATCATCCCTATTGGCATTGGCTCTCGGAACGTCATTCCTCCTTGGCAGCATGGTTTTCCTATAAAACCATCATCAAGTAGAGTCTTAACACTATTTCAATAATTCCAAAAATAACTTCCGACCACATCAGCACATAATAATTATTCTGAACTTGACAACTCAAACCACCTAAACCGACACATGATCAGACAACAATTCCTACCCTACAATCTATAACTAAAGGTTCCACAGCCCCCAAAGAAAACCAAACCAAAGCTCTGATACCACAATGTAACACCCCGTTTTTCAAAGCGAGGGTGTATTTTTTTTTCGAAAGAAATTAAAATACAACAGAGAAATAAATAAGGAAAAACCTTTGGATAATAATTAAGTCATTAAAATTTACAAGCAGCGGAAAAGTTTTTCAAAATATAAATCCAAAGCATGTTCTGATGTCAACAATAGTACATGTACGTCCTTACAACTTAACATAAAGATAACCCAAAAGAAAGACATATGTGTCCTGAGTGACAACCTAGTCTGATCATTCTATACATAACCAAAAACTATACGCCTTGAGTAATCTCCACGCGCCCCGTGAGATTCTCCTAACGTAGCTCCAATCAAGCACTCCCATCCACATTCCCTTCCGGAGGGTACGAACCGGTAGGATCATCCTGACTCTCATCTGAGGGCAAAGCCCAGATTTCCACAATAGTTGTAAAGGGTCACCAACCGAAATTAACAGTTAACACATAACATTTAAGCTTTTCAATGCACAAATAACCTTTTCAATTTATCATACATCTTAGAAGGGTTTTCCACATGCTAAAAGTTCATGTAAAGCTTGCCAAATGTAAATGACATCAAATAGAGTTATCAATTCATCAAGTAATACATAACTCACCAAAACATTGATAAATCAATTGAGAAATCAATTATCAAACTCAACATAAGATTTCCCACTGAACCAAACGATTGGGGAAATCAATTTCCTGAAAGTTTTTAGTGAAAACTGAACTCTGGGCTTAAATCAATCGATTGGGTAAATCGATTGACAGACATACAGAGCCCCTGTATTGAATCCAATCGATTGGGTAAATCGATTTCGGGAAAACGAAGCCCCTGACTTGAATCCAATTGTATCCAAATCGATTTCCCAAATCGATTGCTTAAATGATTTTGAAAGACAACTTACAAAATCGGTTGGATAAATCGATTTCGTGCAAAACAGGGCCCCTGTAACTCATCAAATCGATTTGGTAAATCGATTTCCCAGTATATTCTCTCAAAAATACATAAACTAACTCAATCACATTCAAACACCACTCCAAACCTTAACACTTAGTAATATCCATACAATCACCACGACATTATGAGTTTCGAAATCGTTTTACAATCTAACATACTATCACACAATTCCAAAACATAACTCTTAGTACAATCAACACAATCACAATTTGAATCAAACACACTTACACATAGTTTAAAAACATAACACTTAGCAAAATCAACACAATCATAATTTGAATTAACCACGACTCGTGTGCCAAGCACCCTAATGCAATGTGTATATGCCAAAATGCATGGACTCGGAGAAATGCATATGACTAAGTTGAGTGGGATTACCTAGAACTTGTGATTGCAAAGATATGATTTCTAGAGAAATGGCGTAAATGAATTTCTGGAATGTGTTCGTACAACGTTAGTTTCTATGCTAGTGAATGAGAGTCCTACATAATAGTTTGTTATGTTGATGGGATTGAGACAAGGTGACCCCTTATCTTCGTTCTTGTTTTTATAATAGTTGTTGATGGCCTGAATGCTCTTTTTAGTGCTTTTGTGGAAGTCAATTGATTCAAAGGTCTTAAGTTAGGCTCAAATGAATTTTGTGTCTCTCTTTTACAATTTACATATGATACATTGATCATGGGAGAGAAGTGTTGGGATAATATTATCGCAATCAAGGCTAATTTGCTGTGGTTTGAGCTTCAATCTGGCCTAGAGGTTAATTCTTATAAAAGTAAGTTAGTAGGTGTTAATGTTAATAGTTCAAGGCTTCTAATTGCGGTAAAGATTCTTAATTGTAAGATGAGATGTGTCCCATTCAAATATTTAGGGTTGCCTATTAGAGATAATCCCTGACGTAAGGTGTTTTGGAAACTTGTTATTGAGAAGATTTGAAATAGGTTGATTGGTTAGAACTCTAGAACTTTGTTGATGGGTGGTTGTTTAGTACTCTTTAAAAAGTTGTCTTATTTGTATTGCCAGATTATTTTCTTTCCTTTTTCAAGCCTCATTCAGGTATAATTTATCAACTTGAATCCATTTAATCATTTCTTTAGGGTGGAAATGAGGAAGTGAGTAAGGTTCATTGGGTCAATTGGGAGAAGGTGTGTTTGCCTATAGAGAAAGGGGGATTAGGAGTCTGAGATTTGAAATTTTTTAATAAAACTTTATTGGGTAAATGGCGTTGGAGATTAAAAACAGAATCCGAGAGCATTTGTGTTAAGGTGTTGATCAATAAATATGGAGTGGAAGTTGGGGAATTTATAGGGCAATTCGATGGGATCTATGTGGTGGAAGGATATTTTTGCAGGAAGAGTTAGTATTGAAGAGGAATGGTGTGATAAAAAATTGTTTAAAATTATTGGGAATAGAAGTAATATTGTGTTTTGGAAGGATCCATGGTTGGTTGGTGGGGTCTTGTGTGAGAAATTTCGTAGGTTATTTCATTTGTCTTTGCAACAAGTGAAAAATGTAGAAGTTATGTTAAAGATGTTGCGACGGGAGGGTATCCATGGTTGGAGATGGCGGAAACAGTTTTTTTTGTGTGAGGAGAAATTAGTGGAGCAACTTAGGATTTTATCAGCTAACGTTCATTTGCAAGTTAATGTCTCTGATAAGGGTCATGGAGCAATTTATGATTTTATTAGCTAACGTTCATTTGCAAATTAATGTCTCTGAGAAGTGGTCATGAAACAATACGTTAGGAGGATCATATTCGCTAAATGAGGCATATTTTGTACTATGGGAGGAGTTTGTCGCTAGTATCAATGCACCTTCATTTCAAGACCTAATGTGGCATCCATTTATCCATGCAAAAGTATCATTATTTGTGTGGAGGTTGCTTCAAGATAGGTTGCCTACAAAGGAAAATTTGTTTCGTCAAAATCATTTCTATGGAAGATCAACAATGTGTAGCAGGTTGTGGCGAAGTTGAAACAATCAGTCATTTGTTCTTTGTGTGCCCTCTTTTTGGATTCGTGTGGCATGGTGTTTTGAATTGGTTTGGACTATTTGGTGTATCTCATAAGGATGCAATCAATCACGCTAACCAAGTTGATGGTCTTTTTTTTCTGCGGCCGTGTAACGCGTTAAATAATTGATTTAGTTTGATTTGCAGTGATGTGGGCAATTTGAAAATCAAGAAATGAGGCGATTTTTCATTCGCATGTTTTGAATACAAATCTTATTATTGAGCATGTCAAACGTTTAGCATAGAGGTGGATCAAATTGCATGTAAAAGAATTTTGTTATAGGTATAACCAATGGTGCTCTCAACCCTTAGAGTACATTGATACCGCTTGTGGTTAATTGTTTTACTTCTTGTTTGAGTAGTTTAGTTGATATTTCTGCTTTATTTTGATTATACAGTAGAAATGTTGTATAATTTCTTATGTTCTTGTTCTAAACACTTCTTATGCTTAGAACATTTCTTGAATATACTTATTTTTGGCTTGTTCAAAAAAAGTATTGACATTGATCTTAACAAATTTTTATAATTTAAAAAATAATTATATATGAATATCATAATTTATAAAATATTAACTTTTAAACCAATAATTTATTTTAAAAAATATTTATTTAAGATGATATTTTTGATAAATATAAATCTCAAAGTACAATTTGATTCTTTTTTTTATTTATATATATATATATATATATATATATATATAT
>JBBPBT010000821.1:563050-577851 GCA_037974875.1 Cicer bijugum | reverse complement strand
TATATATATTGCACTTAGATATTTATATTTATCAAAAATATCATCTCAAATATTTAATTTTATGAATCAAAATTATAAAATATTACACAAGTTATAAGTAACACAAATATTTATCATTAACCTATTAGTTAAAAATGATAATTCACGTTATACCAAAACAAAAGTAATAATTCACATATAAATTAGTTACATCATTTGATTATTACGGTGTCTATTAAATATCTTTTAAATGAAAATGATGAAGATAATATACTCACTCTAAATCTAAATGTATTATAAATAGAAACATTTACTGGTATAGAGGAGGATTAATATATATGTATAAATTATATGTACGTATTTTACATTAGTAAAAAAATGTAAATAGCTCTAAAGTACTACCTCAATTAGAAAATATCATATTGTTATCATGTTTGATATTATGTCTCAAGTTCAAATTCAAAATATCTCATATTGTTATTATGTTTAATATTATGTCTCGAGTTCAAATTCAAAATATCACAATTGTGTGAGTAAATTACAGTAATATTTTTATTAAAACAACAAAATATATGTATTATACATAAAACAATAAATAGGAAAAAAAACACTCAATAATTATACTTATATTATAGTAGATATTTTTAATCTATTAAAAACTGAATTGAACTGGCTAGATTGATCGTCTGACTGAGAACCGATGTGGTAGCCGGTAAATAGAGCAATGTATGGGATCAACCATGCGCTTAAATCAATATGAACCAACGTGAATCAGCTAAACCTGATGAAAATCGACGACTCGGTGGTTTAACCGAACCAGACCAATTTGGTGGAAATAAGTTTTTTGATTAAAAATGGCACATTGGGGGAATAGAACACACGTATTGATGGAAGAACACACTCTTAGGAATAATAATAACAACAATAATAATAATAATAATAATAATAATAATAATAATAATAATTAACATAATTTTAGCCATCGCCCTATCTCTTCTTCTTTATTCACATCGGCAACCATAGATTTAGAATATACTAATTCTTTTAGTATATTGTCGATATGTATTTAATTAAAGAAATTGAATTAAAAGTCCTCTCTATCTAAGTTGTGAGTTTTTAAGTTATATACTTTGTGATATTTTATAAGTGTTAATTTTATTTTAAATTTTTTTGAAGATTGAATCATCTTATTTAATCTGATTTATTGAAGAGACAATAAAGTATATGATTTAGATTTAGGATTTAGGGTACATAATTTAGGGTATAGGATTTAGGGTTAGGGTATATGATTTCAGTTTTATGGTTTAGGGTTTATGATTTAGGTTTAAGGTTTGGGGTTTAGGATTAAGGTATCGAGTTAGGATTAGGGTAATTGGGTAATGGGTATAGGGTTAGGGCTAGGTCTACGGTATAGGGGTAATGGGTATAGGGTTAGGGGTAGATCTAGGGTATATGGTGAGGGGTATAGGTTTAGTGTATAGGGTAAATGGTTTAGGGCTAGGGTTAGAGTTAGGATTTAGGGTTAGGGTTAGAGTTAGGGTTTAGGGATAGGGTACATGATTTTGGTTTTAGGGTTAGGGTAGGATTTAGGTTTACGATTAGGGTTTTAGCGTTAATGTTAGGGTTAGAGTTTAGGGTTAGCGTTTAGGGTTTAGGTTTAAGGTTAGGGTTTAGGATTACAGTTAAGGCTTAGGGTATATATGGTTTAGAGTTAGGGTTAGGGTTAGGGTTAAGGTATAGGGTTTGGGTTTAAGGTTTAGGATTTAGGGTTAGAGTTTAGGATTAGGGTCAAAGTTTAAGGTTTAAAGGGTTAGGGTTAGGGTCATAGTTTAGGAATAGGGTTAGGGTTAGGGTTAGGGTTTAGGGTTCAGGGTTAGGGTTTAAGCTTTAGGATTTAGGGTTTAGGAATTAGGGTTTAGGGTTTAGAGTTTAAGGTTTGGGTTAGGGTTTATGATTTAGGGTTTAGGGTTTAGGATTTAGGGTTAGGGTTTGGGTTAGGGTTTAGGGTTTAGGGTTTAGGGTTTAGGGTTTATGGTTTATGGTTTAGGGTTAGGGTAAGAGTTTAAGGTTTAAAGGGTTAGGGTTAGGGTTTAGGAATAGGGTTTAGGGTTAGGGTTTAGGGTTTAGGGTTAGAGTTTAGGGTTTAGGCTTTGGGGTTTAGTGTTTAAGGTTAGTGTTTAGGGTTAAAGGTTAGTGTTTACGGTTTAGGGTTTTGGGTTAGGGTTTGTGGTTTAGGGTTAGGGTTTATGGTTAGGTATAAGGTTTAGGGTGTAAGTACAGAAGTACGCCTAAGATGGGGGGGTGAATTAGGTGTTAGTAAATTTTCTTTTTTTCAGCGAAATGGTAGTTGAATTTTCTGAGTTAATTTATTGTCTACTAATTAAAATGAGCAGTAAATAAATGAAGACAATATATTTATTCTGGTTCCCCTTATAACCAAGCATACGTCTAGTCCTCTTGCACACCACAAGAGATTAATCTACTAATTGTCAGAAAATGTTCAACTCCCACCCTGAGATTCTTGCTACAAACTTCTAATAATACTTCTATGGTAGCACACCACTATCTTAGATTAAACTACTTTTAAGAAAGTCCTACTTTCTTTTGTAGGTGATACAATATGATTCTAAATAAGGATAAGGAGATGTATATTGATAACAATCCAATAATAATACAAGTAGTTGAGAACCTTTCTGAATGATAAGAAAATGAAATGCAAGTACCTTGCAAAAAATCAGAATTTTGTTCAAAGTTGTTCAAGGTATTGATTCAAGGATTGTGTAATATTTGATCTTAAGTTATGGGGTATTTATACTCCATAAACATCTCTTCAGATTCGTGGCCATTGATCCAAGAGGTTTGGTGGAAAAATACAATGATTTGGAGCCATTCCTGATCTGAAAAATTGTATTGCTTCCAGTTGTATTCGAATATAGGATGTGTGTATTCCAATACACCTCTTTGTAACGTTCAAAAATTACACCTTGTATTTGAATACACCTTAGTGTAGTCGAATACAGATTAGTGAAAATTTGTCACTGACTTACTTTGTATTCGACTACAGAAGGTTGTAGTCGAATACAGATATAAGGTTTTTGGCCACTGACTTGCAGTGTATTCGACTACACATAGTCGTAGTCGAATACAACTCTGAGACTTTTGCTTTTGACTTGTTTTGTATTCGAATACAGGATGATGTATTCGAATACACTTACATATTTTGTCCAAAATATGATTTTTAAGACTTTGTTAATGTTGTTTTGACTTTTGAAAATACTTTATATGCATATGTAAATATGACTTGTTCTCATGTAATTGACGTATTGGTTTATATCATATACCTTTAATCAAAAACATGTAGTTTACATTCTCCCCCTTTATAATAATGACAAAATGTTGTTGTTCTGTAGAGATTGTGTAATTCGAATCATTGCTTCTCCATAATATATGTGTACTCCCCCGTTGTATGTGATTAATTGAAAAATTGTTTGAGGACCTACAAGATGTTTAAGGCAACAACAATACCAAATTTTCTCCCCCTTTTGACATGATCAAAAAGAAGGAAAAATATAGAAATCATACAATTTGCAAGCATAACCATACTAAGAAGAAAACGGCATACAGGTTAACAAGGAGGATAACATAATTGAGAATGAAGTCATGTTCAACTTTAGTATATCAAGTGACAAACAGGACATAACATCATAATAGTTAACAAGTTGCAATGAGATCAATACAAAACCGCCCATAAATCAAACTACAAATTAGTACATAAAGCAAATGTCAAAGTAGTAGATAATGCAAACTGCAAAGCAGTACAAATACATGCCTAATAGCTAACTAATCAAAATCCGTTGGAATGTGAAAATGATCAATTTTGTTCGATAAACTATTAATGTC
Organism: Cicer bijugum; assembly: GCA_037974875.1. Classification (NCBI taxonomy): domain Eukaryota; kingdom Viridiplantae; phylum Streptophyta; class Magnoliopsida; order Fabales; family Fabaceae; genus Cicer; species Cicer bijugum. The sequence goes on along the minus strand of JBBPBT010000821.1, from coordinate 573,972 downwards.
CTGAGATAAAGCGTCATGATTGCGAGCAATAGTAGTTTCAATGTTCTGGAAGCGAGTGTCAATAGAAGTGGTCAAATTTTGGAATTGAGTTTGGAAGAAGGTTTGAAAAGAATCAAGGCGGGTCATGAGCATTTGATTGATGATATAATCATCATCAGAGGATGTTTCCTCGCCATCTTCATCATCCTGGGCAGCATCATTTGAGGGTCCAGCAGTGTCTTCTTGAGTAGCATCAAATGGTTGACCATGATCACCTTTATGTACAAAAGATTCAAGCTCCTCATTCCATATGATCCTCATGCTAGGCAAGACACCTAAATCCAACAAATTTTCTTTTGTGGGTGTATACATGACTTCATCAGAGAAGTCCACCCCAAAGTATTCCAAAATCCGAGAAACTTCCTTCACATATGGTAATCCAATTGCCTCTCGAGACCCAAACATGACAGATTTCACAAAGTATGCCCAATTTAGTGGACAACCTTCGTACATGAAATTCATAATCTGTAATTCAAACTCCGAAATTTGGGAGTAATTTCCAGCCTTCGGAACCAGAATGTAGCTAAGGAAATAGTGCAAAAGGCGATAATCAACGGTAAGATTTCCTACTCCATACCGTTGCTAGGCATATTTGGAACCAGCTTGAGTCCTCTTTTGTTCTATTATGCGTTTGTCAAACTGACATAGGGCAACATACGCATCATACTTAGAGATATCAGCTCATTCACACAAGTTATTGGGACAAAACTTTTGACCTTTAAAGGGGATGTTCAGAATTTCTCCTATGGTTTTGGTATTTAATCGAATGGTTTTACCCTTAACTCGAGATACCAGCATTTTTCCATCTTGGATGAGGTTGCAATAAAAAACCCTAACTAAGTCAGGATAAACACGACCTTTGTAACCTATAAACTCTTCAACATGTTGTGCTTTGAGCAACTCAGGAAATTTAAAGGCAGAGAAATAGTTTAAAGACCATATTTTGGAATGATGAGTCGCTGGTCAGAGTAGAATGTAAGAAGAACGATCAATTTCTTCTGGTGTGTGTAGAAGTCGGGATAAATCCGTGATGTTGGGATTCCTTGTTTTTTTTCTTGAGGGACCTACTGCTGCATGCTTGGTTCGTATTCCTCGTTTGCGGGTATCCATGGTGAGAAAGGAGGTTTTGGGGAAAAATGGGTTTGAGAGAAAATGTGAGATATGTGAGAAATAACCCTAAAATGAAATGAGGATGGACGAGATTTTTGGAGAAGAGAGGGAAGGCTACAACTGTGTATTCGAATACCAAATGTGAAATAACCCAAAAATGTGAAACAACTTTTATATCTGGGCAAAAACGCAAAGGTGTATTCGACTACACCTAGTTGTATTCGAATACACATTATTCTGGGAACGTGTATTCGACTACACATAAGTTGTATTCGGATACAGGAATTTTCGGAAAAGTATGTATTCGAATACAGACATTTGTATTCAACTACGTATGCGAATTTTTGCTTAAAAACTAAATTCTTATGAAAATCTCAACATGTGACACACAAATTTATATATCAAGAAACAATAATCATCAAGAAATTTTATTTTAGCAATTTTAAGATGAAATTTTTGAAGAGAGATGACAGACTACATGTATCATGCAATTTCAAAGATCGTTTTCATTTAAAATGCCAAGTTCTCTTTGGATCTTATAAAATGAGTCCTTAGGTAAATGTTTTGTAAAGATATCAGCCAATTGATTGTGTGTATCAACAAACGTTACCTCAACATTACCTTTAAGCACATGATCGCGTAGAAAGTGATGACGTATATTGATGTGTTTAGTCCGAGAGTGCATGATTGGATTCTTTTAGAGGTTTATTGCACTTGTGTTGTCACTTCTTAGGGGAATGCATCCGAGATCAACGCCATAGTCATGTAATTGCTGTTTGAGCCAGAGAATATGGGAACAACATCTTCCTGCTGCTATGTATTCAGCTTCAGCAGTACTAAGTGCAACACAAGCTTGCTTTTTGCAAGACCATGATACTAGTGCATTGCCTACGATATGGCAAGTGCCACTTGTGCTTTTATGATCCGTTTTGCATCCTGCATAATCTGAATCAGAATATTCAACTAGGCTACATATGCTACCCTTGGGGTACCATAGGCCTACATTTGTCGTTCCTTTCAAATACTTCATAATTCTTTTAACGGCTACAAGATGCGATTCTTTCGAATCCACCTGAAATCTTGCACACAAACAAACACTAAACATAATATCTGGTCGGCTGGCCATTAGATATAATAAAGATCCAATCATACCTCAATATTTGGATATCTCGATTGAAATACCTTATGCATCTTTATCAACATAGGTTCCGGAGCCCATTGGAGTTGCACTTTCTTTGCAGTTTTCCATTTCAAATCTTTTGAGTAATTCTTTACAATATTTTGCCTGATTTATGAAGATGCTATGCTCAAGTTGCTTGATGTGAAGTCCTAGAAAATAGTTTAATTTTCCCATCATGGACATTTCAAATTCTCCTTGCATTATTGAAGAGAATTCTTCACATATGTCATTGTTTGTTGATCCAAATAGTATATCATCAACATAGATTTAGACTAATAAGGTGTGGCCATTATCTCTTTTGACAAATAATGTTTTATCGACTTCCCTTTTTCAAATCCTCGTTCACATAAAAAAAGTGCTTAATCTATCATACCAAGCTCTTGGAGCTTGTTTTAGACCATAGAGAGCCTTTTTTTAATTTGTAAACATGTGAGGGATTTTTTGAATCTTCAAAGCCAGGTGGTTGTTTGACATATACTTCTTCATTTATGTATCCATTGAGAAAGGCACTCTTCACATCCATTTGATATAACTCAAAGTTCATGGAACAAGCATACACAAGTAGTAAACGTATTGCTTCTAATCTTGCTACTGGAGCAAATGTTTCATAAAAATCTATCTCTTCCTCTTGATTGTATCCTTGAGCGACCAATCTAGCTTTGTTGCGGACAACTATGCCATTCTCATCAAGTTTATTTTTAAACACCCATTTTGTATCAATGATGTGTTTATTTCCAGGATTAGGAATAAGTTCCCATACTTGACTTCTTTCAAATTGATTGAGTTATTCTTGCATGGCAAGTATCCATTGATCATCTTTAAGTGCTTCACCAATTTTGGAGGGTTCGATTTGAGAAACAAATGCGATGTTTAAGCAAGCATCTTGTAGTTTTAATCTTGTTGTGACTCCTTTATTGATATCACCTATGATGTTATCAATTAGGTGATATCTATGGGTTCTCCATTCTTTAGGAAGATCATCATTTTGTTTTTCAATGTTGACTTCACTTTCTTGACTTGGTTGATCAGTTTGATGTTCTTGCGAGCTCTACCAAATATCTGTTCTTTCTCTCAACAACCCCATTTTGTTGTGGTGTCCTTGGTGCAGATGAAGTATTTTGAAATTCTCCTCCATGATCACTTCTAATTGATACAATTTTGGCAGATTATTCAATTTGGACTAGCTTGGCATAGTTTTTAAATGCCTTAAAAGCTTCATTTTTACTTGCCAAAAATAAGGTCCAAGTGAACCTTGAGTAATCATCAACAATAACTAGTCCATATGAGTTTCCACCAAGACTTTTGGTTCTTGATGGACCAAACAAGTCCATATGTATCAATTGTAGTGGTCTATAGGTTGAAATGACATTTTTAGGTTTGAAATAACTTTTTGTTTGTTTACCTTTTTGGCACGCATCACACAATTTATCCTTTATAAATTTAATTTTTGGTAAGCCTACAACAAGATCATGTTTGACCAATTTGTTTAAATGATCCATATGAATATGAGCAAATCTCTTATGCCATAGCCAAGCATCATTATTGTCGCTTACCAAAAGACATTTCATTTTTAAGGATAAATCGTCAAGATTAAGTATAAAAATGTTTTTGAACCGCTTACCGATAAATTGAATTTCATTTGTAGCTTCATTTTGGATGATTCACTCATCTTTGTTAAAGACTATCTTGTATCCTTTGTCGCAAAGCTGGTTAATGCTTATGAGATTGTGTTTTAGACCTTCAACATATAAGACATCTTCAATCAAGGGGGATGGTGTTGTACCGACTTTTCCAATGCCTAAAATTTTTCCTTTGTTGTTGTCTCCATAGACTACATATCCCTTTGACTCCAGCGTTAAGGCTGAAAATTTTGTTACATCACCCGTCATATGTTTAGAGAATCCACTATCTAAGTACCACATATTTGAAGTAACTTGCTTGCATACCTACAAAATTGAAATCAAACTTTATTAGGTACCCAATGTGCTTTGGGTCTTTGATGGTTAGTAACTTTCTTTACCCATACATAATGCCCTCTTGGAACACTAATGTTTCTAATGTGACAGGTATTAGGTGTATGACCATGAAGACCACAATAAGAACAAATAGGATTAAATCTATTTTTAGTAACATGTGTATGAGATTTATTTTGAATAATTTTCTCTTTATAATGATGATCCTTTTTCATAACTATAATCTTTTCTTGATTGGATTGATTACTTGCTTAAACAAAAATAGTCTTATTCAAGTTTGGTTTATCAAATTTTGAATATCCAAGACCACTTTTGTCATTTGAGTATCTTTGCATATTTAAAACATTTTCCAATCCTATTTGTCCCTTTTCATATCGTTCAATTACCCTATTTAATTGAACAAATTTGAAAGAGAGGGAATCACATTTTGTTGCATGTAAAATTTTGTTTTAGTTTTTCAGAATTTTTCTTCATAATGTCAACTTTTTCTTGTAGACTTGAGATTTATTTCTTTTGTGTTGACACTAGTTTACACAGATTTTTACATTCAATAAGTAATTCCTTAATTGCATTTTGAGCATCATTGTATTCTATAATTAATTCACTATTAGTTTTATTACGATGAGGAGAGTCTATATTACTAACCTCTTCTTCATCATCTGATTGATGTGATGCCATTAATGCAACATTGACGCATTCTTCACTTTCTGTTTCTGAAGATGAACTCACTTCGTTGTCTTCCCAAGCTATGTATGTTTTCTTGAAGTCTTTCTTTTTTATGGCATTCTTTTTAGCAAGGTTTGGACAGTCTGCATTGATATGTCCTTGTTTTCCACATTCAAAGCAAGTGAAGTTTTGATTTGAAGTAGAACTATCTTTCTTCTTGAAACTTTTCGTTTTGAATGATCTGTCATTTTTAAAAAACTTACCAAATTTCTTAACAAGAAAAATAATGTTTTCATCTGCATTGTCGTCCTTGATTTGTTCTCTTGATTCGGTCTTTAGAGCAATATTTTTGGTCTTCTTTTCTAGACTTTCATATTCGTGACCATTGATCCAAGAGGTTTAATGGAAAAATACTCAGATCTGGAGCCATTCCAGATCTAAAAAATTGTATTGCTTCTAGTTGTATTCGAATACTGGATGTGTGTTGTAACACCCCGATTTTCAAAGCGAGGGTGTGTTTTTTTTTCAAAAGATATTAAAATAAAACAGATAAACAAATAAGGAAATACCTTTGGATAAATATTTAAGTTAACATAATTGATACGCAGAGGAATAGTTTTGAAATATGAGTCCAAAGTATTTACACAACAGTCAGTGATACATGGAATCCATTAACATAAGATGTCATGCTGACAATATTAGTAAAGATACAATTTTCCAATTTACAATAAACGCAATCCAAAATAAAGACATATGTTCCCTCTATGTCAACCTAATCTGATCATTCTACCAAAAAAAAAACTATACACCTTGAGTGATCTCCACGCGCCCCGTAATATCCTCCTAACATAGCTCCAGTCAAGCGTTCTCATCTACATTCCCATCCGTAAGGTACGAACCGGTAGGATTGTCATGGCTCTCATCTAAGGGCAAAGCCCAGATTTCCACAATAGTTGTAAAAGGTCACCAACCGAAATTAATAGTTAACACAGAATATTTAAGTTTTTAAATGCACAAATAACCTTTCCACTTAGCATGCACCTTAAAAGGTCTTTCCATATGCTAAAAGTTCATACAATGCTTACCAAATGAAAATGAAATCAAAATAAGTCTCAAATCAATCAAGTAAAAAACAACTAACCAAAACATTGATAAATCAATTGAGCAATCGATTATCTAACTCAAAATAAGAATTTCTACTAAACCACGAAATCGATTTGGATGAAGGGTTTTAGTGAAAACTGAACTCTGGGCTTAATTCAATCGATTGGGAAATCGATTGAATGAATAACTGAGCCCCTGTATTAAAGCCAACCAATTTCCAAATCGATTTTGTCAATATGGTTGAGTTCCTATAATGGCCAAATCAATTGGCAAATCGATTTTGTCAAACTGGCTGAACTCCTGTAATGGCCAAATCGATTGGCAAATCGATTTTGTCAAAATGGCTGAGCTACTGTGATAAATCCAATTGATTGCCAAATCGATTTCGAGGACTAGTTTTTAATAGAATCGATTTGGCAATCGATTTCCCTGCATGTTTTTCTAAAACTACATAAACTAACTCAATCACATTCACACACAACTCCAAAACATAACACTTAGCAATTCCAACACAATCACCACGACATCATGAGCTTCGAAGTAATTTTGCAATCAAACATACTATCACACAATTCCAAAACACAATCACCAAGTCACCTGGAGTTTCGAAATACTTTTGAAATCAAACACACTTACACATAATTTCAAAACATAACACTTAGCAAAATCAACACAATCATAAATTTGAATCAAACACGACTCGTGTGCCAAGCACCCTAATGCAATGCGTATATGCCAAAATGCATGGACTCGGAATTCCAAACCAAAACCCTCCTCGAAGGGCCGTAAATCATAATTGTACCGCCTATCGCAGGCCAAAGCACCAATTACCAAGGTGCCACCTATCACGGGTCAGCACGATTTACTAAAAAGCGTAAATCGTAAACGTACCACCTATCACGGGTCAGTACAGTTTACCGAGGTGCCACCTATCACGGGTCAGCACGATTTACTAAAAGAAAAAGAGTAAATCGTAAACGTACCGCCTATCACAGGCCAAAGTACTATTTACCGAGTGCCACCTATCACGGGTTAGCACAATTTACCAAAAACGTAAATCGTAAACGTACCACCTATCACGGGTCAGTACTGTTTACCGAGGTGCCACCTATCACGGGTCACCACAATTTACCAAAATGAAATGCATGAGCATACACTAACTCCATCCACAACAATCATTAAGTAAATGCATATATTAAAAGATTCCCCATTTTTAATACTCATTTAACTTAAACGATTTTCACAACAAACATTAAGTAAACAAGACATTAAGAGATTCCCCATTCTTAATACTCATTTGACTTAAACGATTTCCACAAACACACATTAAGTAAATAAGACATTAAGAGATTCCTGATTCTTAATACTCATTTAACTTAAACAATTTTCACAAATACACATTAAGTAAACAAGACATTAAGAGATTCCCCATTCTTAATACTCGTTTAACTTAAACGATTTTCACAAACACACATTAAGTAAACAAGACATTAAGAGATTCCCCGTTCTTAATACTCGTTTAACTCTAATGGTTTTCAAATTGCACACAAAACAACTCAAACATATTATCAAATCCAATACACAATTCACACCAATTCACGTCTGGAATTTCATAAGCATCAATTATGAACACGTCAAATACGATGAACACAAATCATCACAACATACCACTCAAACACATCAATTTCATTTACTCAAAATCATACACAAATGAGTTAAATTCATTTTCCACGAAACATTTATCAATATCACCAAAACCTAACTCTAAGATTTTACCCATAAAGCCTTAGATTCATTTTCCCCAAATCAACACTTAAACCCTAACAAAATTATTTTCCACAAAACCACAGATAAGTCCCTAAATGCAAACTAAAAGTTTGGAAGGAGCTTTTACCTTCACGTTAGCTTTCACGTGCGATTACTGTACCGCGAGTAAATCCGGTAAAATCTCCGCTCGCAACCACTACAAGAAAAACTTAAATTTGTGGCCAACTTCATAAATATTTTGTGATCGAATAAAACCCTCACAAATTAGTGACCGAAAAAGCCCTCACAAAGGCCAAAATTGAAATTGGTCTTTATTTGTGGCTAAAAATGCCCTCACAAATTTTTAAATATGCCCTCACAAATTTAATATATAATTACATTATATTTTAAATTTAATTTAAATTTTAATTTAATTATAATTTAAATTTTTATATTATATTTATATTAATTTATTATATACAATATTATAATAAACTATTAATTTTGAATTTAAAAATTAATTTATTAAATACGATTTATTTTGTGGCGGCCTAAGCCCTCACAAAATATATTATTTTTTAATTACGTTGGCATTTGTGGCGGCAAAAAGCCATCACAAAGGTCCAATCAAGCAAATTCAGCCTGTCATTTGTGGCGGCCTATGCCCTCACAGAGGCAGACTTTTGTGGCTGCAAAAGCCCTCACAAATGCCTGTCTTTTGTGGCTGCAAAAGCCCTCACAAATGCCAACCTGTTTCAGGCACTTTGTGGTTGCAAAAGCGCTCACAAAATTTTGTGACCAGCTTCTTTGTGGCTGCCAAAAGCCCTCACAAAATCCACCTTTGTGACTGTTTTTTCTCCTTCGTGAGGGCTTTTGGCCCTCACAAAATTCATGTTTTCTTGTAGTGAACGTCGCTTCCAAAGTTGGTTCCCTAGCACCGTAGCGTAGTGGTGAGCAATTTTCCCTTCTATCTCTTCGCAAAACGAAGCTTAGATCTAGATGAAACGGGGAAGTTTGTGTTTGACGGTTTTGAAATCCCTAACTCCGTTTTCGAATCCGAGAAGGAGGAAGGAGCTCGAAATTTTTTCTTACTCACCCACAATTCCTTGGGTTTCTATTCTTGAACAAAAGGAAGCAAAGAAAATGAAGATGGAAGAAAAGGTTGGAAGTCACGCGATGCAGAGGAAGAAGATGGATTTACCATTTCACATTAAATTACCATTTCACATTAAATTCTTCGTAAAGGATTCACCGCAGTTAATTTAATTTATTTATCGACGAGTAATTTTAATCGGGCATTAAAATATCTTTTTGGTCATTTAAACTCCCAAAATATTAATAACTTGGCTAAAAAGCCCTCAGTTCAATACCAAAATCCACTAAAATACATAAAGTGTAATTTAAAATTATGGGTCTTACATGTGTATTCCAATACACCTCTTTGTAACGTTCAAAAATATTCAAAAATTACACCTTGTATTCGAATACACCTTATTGTAGTTGAATACAGATTAGTGAAAATTTGCCACTGACCTACTTTGTAGTCGAATACAGATATAAGGTTTTTGGCCACTGACTTGCAGTGTATTCGACTAAACATAGTCGTAGTCGAATACAACTTTGAGACTTTTGCTTCTGACTTGCTTTGTATTCAAATGCAGAATGCTGTATTCGAATACACTTATGTATTTTGTCAAAAAAATGATTTTTAAGACTTTGTTAATGTTATTTGGACTTTTGAAAATACTTTATATGCATATGTAAATATGACTTGTTCTCATGTAATTAAGGTATTGGTTTGTATCATATACCTTTACATTTTAACATTTAATGTTTGGATTTGAAAATTATTAATGAAAATATTTGAACTTCTTTTTGAACTTGTTGCTTTGATCATAATTGTTGATCTTTGTCTTCATCAAAAACATGTAGTTTACATAGGATTCAGGGTTTAGGGTTTACGCTTAGGGTTTAGGATTAGGGTTTAGGGTTAGGGTTAGGGTTAGGGTTAGGGTTTAGGGTTTAGGGTTAGGGTTTAGGGTTTAGGGTTTAGGGTTAGGTTTATGGTTTAGGGTTTAGGGTTAGGGTTTAGGATTAGGGTTAGGGTTTAGGGTTAGGGTATAGGGTTTAGGGTTATGGTTTACGGTTAAGCTTAGGGTTTAGGGTTAGGGTTAGGGTTTTGGGTTTTGGGTTAGGGTTAGGGTTTAGGGTTTAGAGTTAGGGTTTTGGGTTTCATGTGAGCATTTAGGGTTTAGAGTTTAAGATTTAGGTTTAGGATTTAGGATTTAGGGTTAGGGTTTAAGGTTTAGGGCTTAGGGTTTGGGTTTAGGGTTTGGGTTTAAGGTTAGGGTTGGGGTAAGGGCTTAGGGTTAGGGTTTAAGGATTATGGTTTGGGTTTAGGGTTTAGGGGTTTAGGGTTTAGGGTTTAGGATTTAGGGGTTAGGGTTTAGGGTTAGGGTTTAGGTTTAGGGTTTAGGATTTAGGGTTTACGGTTTAATGTTTAGGGTTAGGGTTTAGCGTTTAGGATTTAGGGTTTAGGGTCTAGGGTTAGAGTTTAGGGTTAGGGTTTAGGTATTAGGGTTTAGGGTTTATGGTTTAATGATTAGGGTTAGGGTTTAAGGGTTTAGGGTTTAGAATTTAGGGTTTAGGGTTTAGGGTTTAGGGTTTAGGCTTTAGGGTTAGGGTTTAGGGTTTAGGTTTTAGGGTTAGGGTTTAGGGTTTAGGGTTTACGATTTAGGGTTAGGGTTTAAGATTTAGGGTTTAGGGTTAGGGTTTAGGGTTTAGGTTTAGGGTTTACGATTTAGGGTTAGGGTTTAGGGTTTAGGGTTTAGGGTTTAGGTTTTAGGGTTAGGGTAAGGGGTTAGGGATTCGAGATTAGGGTTTAGGGTTTAGGGTTTAGTGTTTAGGGTTTAGGGTTTCCGGTTTTGAGATTAGGGTTTAGGGTTTAGTTTTTACGGTTTAGGTTTTAGGGTTTAGGGTTTACGATTTAGGGTTAGGGTTTAAAGTTTAGGGTTTAGGGTTTAGGGTTTAGGGTTTAGGGTTTAGGGTTTAGGTTTTAGGGTTCAGGGTTAGGGTTTAGGATTTAGGGTTTAGGGTTAGGGTTT
>JBBPBT010000821.1:541256-562764 GCA_037974875.1 Cicer bijugum | reverse complement strand
GGTTTAGGGTTTAGGGTTTAGTGTTTAGGGTTTAGGGTTTAGGGTTTAGTTTTTAGGGTTAGGGTTTAGGGTTTAGGGTTTAGGGTTTAGGGTTCAGGGTTTAGGGTTTAGAGTTTTAGGTTTAGGGTTTAGGGTTTAGGGTTTAGGGCTTAGGGTTTAGTGTTTAAGGTTTTAGGATTTAGGGTTTAGGGTTAGGGTTTAGGGTTTAGGTTTAGGGTTTAGGGGTTAGAGTTTTTGGTTTAGGGTTTAGGGTTAGGGTTTAGGGTTTAGGGTTAAGGTTTTAGAGTTTAGGGTTGGGTTTTAGGGTTTAGGGTTAGGGTTTAGGGTTTAGGGTTAGGATTTAGAGTATCACTTACTATCACTTATCAATATTACTTATCAGCTATCACTTGTCCTATCACTTAGCAACTATCACTTATCAGCTATCATTTATCACTTATTACTTATCAGCAATCGCTCATCACCTACTACTTATCAGCTATCACTTATCAACTTTCAACTTATCATTTATGAGTTATCACTTATCACTTATCAATTATCACTTATCTTGTATCGGCTACCACTTATCACTTATCAACTTATCACTTACCACTTATCAACTTATCACTTATCACTTTCCACTTATCACTCATAACTTATCAACTACTACTTATTACTTATCAGCTATCACTTATCAGTTCTAACTACCACTTATCACTTATCACTTATCAACTACCACTTATCAACTACCACTTATTAGTTATCACTTATTAACTATCACTTATCAGTTATCACTTCTAAATACATTTTTTCTCTGGCATCCTTCACTACCATCAATTGTTTTCTCCAACATCTAATACATAATAACACATTTTTTTAATCTTTTATAAGTAAAAAAGTGTTCAAATTCAAATAAAGTAAAGCCTATAAGCATTTTTCATAATAATGATTCATACACAATGGGAGATTTAAGGAGAACTTCTACACACAACTACCTAATACATAATAACATGTATATTGTTTAATCTTTTATAAGTAAAACAAGTGTTCAAATTCAAATAAAGTAAAGTTATAAGCCTATAAGCATTTCATAATAATGATTCATACACAATGGGAGTTTTAAGGAGAACCTCTACACACAACTACCTAATACATAATAACACATTTTTTTAATATTTTATAAGTAAAACAAGTGTTCAAATTCAAATAAAGTAAAGTTATAAGCCTATAAGCATTTCATAATAATGATTCATACACAATGGGAGATTTAAGGAGAACCTCTACACACAACTACTAAAATAAATCAGTCAAACAATGTTCATGCAAGATCAGTTATATTTACCACTAATGCTTCAAAGAAAAATCGAAGAATCTAAGATAAAAATTTAGTTGGTAGGTTCATCAAGTATACTTGTGAATTACAAAACAAAATGTTCAACGTAGAATCACAATAAATTTAAAGAAGGTTAATAAATGATGATGTTAAAAAGTCACAAGTCAATCAATAAAAATATGAACCTTTAAATTCATGACTTATCTTGAGTCAAGGTAATCCCAAGTCTTTGCCACTGCTTTTCTAATCTTTAAATTGGTTTTCCTATACAAATTAGCAATCTATAACTCAAAATCCAAGATTAATAAATGGAGATAATTGCCCAAAGAATGTAAACACAAGTACACAACACATCTTCAAATTATATTGAATGAATGAACCTCAATGTAGCAGACATCACATACATTTATCCTAGCTAGGAAAAGCAAATGTGCAAGAATTATATTTCTATTATGACTAGAGAGCAACAACTATAAGAAAAAACAACATCATTTTGCAACAGTTAAAAAGGGAGTTTGTAGCGGTTGAATTGATGTTTACATCAGCTCCCCAATTGTCACAAATTCGTGCGTCGCGTGAGTGTTTTGCAACAGTTAAAAAAGTCATTGTTCCAAACGCCGTAAATATTTGCGACAATTCTAACCGCTTCTACGTACTTTTGGCAACAGTTTAAACCATCACAAATTTAAGTTTTTGATTTTTGTTAATTTATTAAAATATAATTAACATTAAAAATTACTCATAAATCTCATTTATATAACTAATACACAAATATAAAATTATAAATAAATCTAATTCATATAAAATATTCAAAAGTAACAACCATACATTGAATCTAATCAAAACAATAAGTAAATTAGTTTAAATATTCAAAAACCAAAACATTAATAGGATGACTGAAAATGCAAAACAACATTAAACTTAGTTCATAAATCATCTAGATAGTCTTTAATGTTGTTCCATGATTAGACTGCCAACTAGACTTAGAAGAATGTCTTCTATCTCTTGGCAATTCTATGTGTTGCCTGAAAAAACATAACTATATATATTAACATCAAACTAATTAAACTTAAACAAGATCAATCGCTCAAAATCAAAACATGATAGTGGTAATAAATAACTCAAATAGAATATTAACACCAAATCGATGATTTAATTACAACAATATAAATAAAACAAAATATTTCAAATTTATTAACATCATTATGTTTTCAGCAAACGGACTTGCAAACACAGCACCAATAAACAAATGATGCATGATACTCAAATAATGGCAAATCATTAAAGTAAATACAAATTAGAAAAGGTAAAAAACACATAAGCTAAAAACATACCCAATTTCCCCCAAATTTATTCCCCACCTTCCAACACACACAATTTGCAGCAAAAGGTAAAAAAAAAAACATACAATATAGTCAACACCTTACCATTATGCAATTCCATTTCTATGACTTTCATTCTCATCCACGAGAAAAACACATACAAAAAAATCAAGCAATCAAACTCAAAACATGCAAGCATTAAAATTGATACAAACACATCATTCAATTTGTCAAAAGTATATACATCACTCAAGAGCTAGAAAAAAAAAACATTAATTTCCATGTGGAGTGATATGGCCTGGTTGTACTCGAAGTAATGAAAACAAATTGCATCTAGCCTAAAAAATTGAATTACATCAACAATCTTACAACAACAAATTCAACTTTTAAGATTTCTCAAAACAGTTGAGTCCATACCTTTCTCATAACCATAGACACTACAATCTCTGCTCAAACACCAATTCAACTTTTAAATCGCCTAGAGCCTTCAACTTGTGATTGTACCCAAATTGTTCACCAAATCTGCAAGAATTAAAAATTCAATCCACAACAAATATTATCAACAATAAATTAACAACTCTACATTGTAATAAACCATTAACAAGAACAATCATTCATACACAGAAGAAAATTAAAAACACACAACAAAACCATAAAGTGGCTAAACAAAATTTAAACAGAATAGAAGATACAACAATTAACAATCTTATTCAAAACTTGAACCAATAGTCATTACACAATAAATTTCTTAACTTGGTCACAAAATATTATATGTGCAAAAATCTTGAAACAATAAACTAAACTAATAACAAAACAATTACAATAATCAAAATCTAGCACCAAATACAAAGATTTCATACAATATGAGAAACTATGTGAAGGTAGAAGGAAAAAAAAATACCTAAACTCAATGACACAAATACAGCAATGACGCAAAGAACGTATCAAGGTCAAAAACACAGCAAACGCCGAAAATGTAGAATGTATTGTTTCTCTGTAAAGTATGAACAACAAGAGGGTAAGTATACCGTGAGTATGATTTCATGACAATTTTGTTCTTCACCAATAAGAAAGTTGATAAACACCCTGTCAAACATTTTGTGATCCGACCATATAACAGAATAACTTAGCATAAGAGAAGCAAACATGACAACCATACAGGAAGGAAAGAAAAAAAACAAAAACAAGAACCCAAAAACACTATAGATACAACTAATATCAAAGGTGCACATAACTCATACCACGACAGCCGGATCGTCATGATTTCCATGAATGGTAAATACAAGCAAACCAACATTGAAATGAGGATCTTCATAATTTACATGACCAAACTTGTAGCCTTTTTATCTCTGGGCACCCACTCGTCTTCCTGTCCATCTTTTCTTGTTCCTTGTCTTTCACCATAGGCAAATTCTGCAATGATATATACAAATTAACGTAAATAAAAAAAGGGTCTCTTTTAATTAATCCTTATAAAAAAAAGCAATTTTTTTAATGGAACCCAAAAATAAAAAGATTGAAACTTTACCTCCGAAACTCTTCAACAGTGGCGACAGTGTAGAAAGGTCGAATAGAAGTACCCCAAAAGGTTGTTTTGATTTGGCAGAAGGGTTATCGAACAAGAAGGTCCAAGAATACTCGAGGGATTGAGGTAGATGGACGATGGCGGTGGTGTGGGGTTTGGAAGTGGCGGAAGAATCGTCTTCATTGTTGTTGGTGTCTTCAATAACGGTAGCCGTAGCCGTGAGTCATGTAAACGGTGGGTTTGAGTTGTTGGGTGTTAAGATTTTGCCGTTGGGAGTTTGGAAGTATGATTTGTTGTTGCGAAGCCATTGAGCGTGTGTTGTTTCTGCGATGGAAATGGAAAGGCAGTAAAGAAAAGAGAAAGGGTTAGTGGGTTCCAGAGTGGGACACTTGGGAATGGTTTTATTTGAAATTCTTTGGGTATGTGTTGAGTTGGGGGAATTAGACCGTGCACACTGACAGACACCCCATTCCAAGTTTTAACTCTCACCCCATTCATGTGGAAAATACTATTTAGTCCCTAGTGTCATATATAAAAATTCTCAAAAAACTTTACTTTTTTTTTTCACCCATTTCATTCGAAAGTTTAAGATATCTAAATCTGAAATTGTCAAAACTTTAAAAATTTGAAACCATTGAAATTAAAAAGTAAGACTAACCTTCGAATGAATATTTTTTTCAAATTTTCAAAAGTTTCTATGATGATGAAACTTTCGAAGTACATTTTTTCAAATGCATTTTTTTTTCATTTTTTTTTAATATTGATATATTGCAATGTCTAGAATGAGATGTGTGTTTGGCCAAATTATTCACAACTTGATAGGTGATAGGGTGATGGTGCAGAGAGAATTTCACCAAAAGCATCAAACAGACGACAGAACGAAGCAAATCGTCCAATTAGGCAGCGTTGACAAGATGTCCTCTGATCCTCCATCTGTCTATTGTTGCACCTTCGAGACCACCTATTGTTGTTGCACATGTTGGTCCATCATCTTCTGCACATGTTGGTCCATCATCGACATGAGGCCGTAGAGCAATTGAGCTTGTACGTAGGGCCATAAATTTGATAGCTCCTTTTTGTGAAGTTCATGAGATATTAAGTGAGTTAAGCCGCTTGTACAACGATTAGTGGTTGTGTTATGTATGATTGAGATATTGAACATGAATTTCTATTTTAGTATTTTGTGTTATTTATGAATTTTTATTTTGAGTTAATCCACATTTATTTTGAGTTAATCCATAATAAAAGATATTCAAAATGATAAAACGTAAATGATAAAATAAGACAATTTGATAAATGATGGATCAATTATAAATGATATTCTAATAATCCATGATAAATGATATACAAGATATTATAATCTTCATTTAATAAAATACAAGATGATTTGATAAATGATGGATCAATATGTTCTCAATGCTTCGTAAGTGTTGCATAAGTTATTTTCCATGTCTTTGCACACTCACTACAAAAGTTTTTCCATTTTTTTGAGGTATGGTAAAGGACAATCAGACTTCAATTTGATCTGAACAAGAAAATATTAAACATTAATTTATTTGAACAAGAAAATATTGAACATTAATTTAATAAACAACATTAATCATAAATTTTACTTGTACCCAATGATTTTCATTGACGAATCCAATTGCTAGTAAAGAGTGAAGAGAAGACGATTTCGATGGTGTTTTGTTTAGTGGAAAGAATGTCATATTCAGATTACGAGACAACGACACCAATATGACATTATATAGTGTTGCTATCACGTAACTCAAGTATAGTATAGACATCCACTTACCTTTTTCTTGAGCACCCAATCCTGATATTTTTAATGAGTTGCACACTAATTCAACACTGTCATCAAAAACATTGGAATAAAGATTTTGATGTAGACGAATCTCTTTATCCAATTGTGATCGAACTAAAGGCCAAGATTCTTCAATCCAACCTAACAATGTTGCAATTACGCAAAACCCACAATTTCCATCAGACACAACATTTATTATCTCCTCAATATACAGATGTATAAAAGTAGGAAAATGTATGTTAAATGGTCGCCTTGCAAAATATTGTGATGATTGATTTGCATAATGTTGATATGGTTGCCTTGCAGAACGTTGAGATGGTTGTTTTACATATTCTTGAAAGACATCAACAAACTCCCAATATGAAGGATCACGAGGAGTATCAAATTCTTTTTTCTTTTTACTAGCTCCATTGGTTCTCACTTTCACTGGTGGTGCAAGTATTGATGTTGTATGTGGAAATACAATTTTACGCACATTTGCCCTGAATATCCTTTGACCAACAATATTGTGTTTCTTCATGTACGCTTTCATTGTTTCCAACTCTTCTGAAAAGTCATAATCTGATAAAGATTCTTCATCCTCTAATTCATGCTCAATGCTTAACTTTCTCCAAAAAACATGAATGTTATCTAAAGGGATAACATTACCAGATATGTGCAACTTTGCCAACTCACAAGCACATGGTAATCCATGAGTTATTCTGATTGAGCAACCACATTTTGTTTTGTCAGTACTTACAATCTTCACCCTCTGCAACTGCTTGTCAATTTTTTTTTAAAACATTTCCTTGATACACATTGATGTAAACTTTGAAAAAAAAAAGGTGAATTATACCTGTGCTCAACATCCTTGATGATTTTCTGAAAAGAATATTGAATGATACATATTTGGTTCTTCAACATCATATTCACAACATCCCAACTTTTACACAAATCACCAAAACTAGTTTGCAACATGTTTTTCAATCTCCAATGAGCAGACTCAATAAATTAAATAACACAAATTAAAACAAATCATATAAACTAGTAAATCATATTTTCTAAAAAAAAAAAAACAAATTATAATTTTAAAATATTTGTTAGATGTTGTGTTCCCCAATTACATCACTTCATTGGTCCAAACCTTGACAAATCTTTCTTTGTAAGGTGTCAACCATGAATCCTTCACATGATCAACAAAAAGAATAATATCGGCACACACTAGCTCAAAATGTTGGAAGTGATGATCATATTCTTCCACACTAGTCGAATATATAATTTTTTCCATAAATCCATTACTTCTTGTCTATCCTTTTTCACATATTGTTTGCATCTTGCCCCAATATTTTTTTCAATATAAAAACGATATAGCAAATATATTGAAGTAGGAAACACAACTATAATTGTATTCATCAAGGCAAGATCTCTATCAATCACAATAACTTTAGAAATTAAAGTCTCATATTTGAACAACTATTGTACCTTTTTAAATGCCCATATGAAGTTATGTTGTTGCTCTTGTTCCAAATAAGCAAACCTAACCGAAAATGTCAAATTAGTAGATGTGACACTGACAATTTCAAGTAATTGTAACCGATATCTATTTGTTTTTCATGTGCTATTACGTATTAAAATAAAATGAAATGTGTTTAACAACTTTATATAATCAGTATGCGTCCAAAATATATCTCTCAAAACATCTGAATTCTCTCGTCTTCTTGTCCAATGCACACAATTTTCTTGTTGTTTTAACTTCAACAGATGTTGCATTTCTTTGTAAGAACCTCTCAGTGATGATCGATAAATACTCCTTGCTTTATATATTTGACTAGGAATTGTGAGATTAATTTTATTTCTCTCTTTCAAAGCATTTAAAATGAATCTAGCTGCAAGTTTATACTTTGTCATGTCATTGACAAATTTCCTCTCTTCTTCATTTAAACGCCTAAATAAGAATGATTGGTTACAGTATCAAGTAAATCATGATTGTGTATTCCACAACGAACACTAATTTTCTATTTTTTACGGACACTTAACGATATACATATGAGAGTAAACGAACAATTTTCTTTATGAGAACAAGTTACTATTGATTTTGATTTTGATTTATATCTTTCACCTCTTTCGCATCCCAAAATCAATTTTTCTTTTATTCCCCTCTTTTCGGTTGCTTTATCTAATCGAATGGTAATAATTAAAATTGTATTTTGCCTTCCAATGGTTTTTTTCATTCAAATACAACTTCTCGAGAGGGAAATGTCTACAAAATATGTTTCAAATAAAACATCAAATATATCGCTATATTAAAAATTTGATCGGTGATGGATTATCAGTAATAATAATACATGATCGGTGGTGAATTTTTAATTATAACATACATCAGTAACTTATTTTTTAAAAAATTGAAACTTTCGAAAGTTTTGAATTTTTTGAAACTTTCGAAATTGAGTTACTTCGAATGTTTTAAATTTTCAAAGGATACGTGTTTCAGAAGTTTCAAATTCATCCAAACTTTTGAAACTTACTAGAAAATTATACTTCGGAACTTTCACATTCATCTAAACATTCAGAATTTCCTGGTAAATATCATTTCGAAAGTTTGATATTTTTCCAAGGTTTCGAAATTGGTAATTATTTCTATAAAATTGCATTTCGAAAGTTTTCAACTTAACAAAAGTTTTGAAGAAATCAAAATACTCACTTTGTTATTATTTCGAAAGTTTGTAATTTTCGAATATTAAAATTTTTTTTGTAATTTTCGAAAGTGGGGTGAGAAAATGGAATGGTAAATTTTTTTCATCGTTTTATACAAATAAGAAAAAGGACAAAATAATTTTTAATAAAAAAATGGGAGTGGAGATAAAATTGAGGAGTGCACGATACAAAATCTCGTAAGTTGATTTTATAAAGGGTGGAAATAGGTGCTCGACCAAGATAGACTTATGGGCTGACCAGACTTTTTTTTTAATAAATAGGATCAAATTTCTTTGAAAAGTCTACTATAAAATTTTTGTGCATCTACATGGATTTAAATTTAGTTTGAAATATATATCTTAAATAAAATAATTAGTTAAACATTGTATGAATAATTACGATATATTATTTTAAACAATTGATTAAATTTGATAATTATATAAATATATTTTTGGTTTAAATGTTTTGTATAAATATTAAAATATATTATATTATGATATTGTTAATTATTTATAATAGATATAATTAAAAGATAATAATACGACGTTGAATCATAGGGAAAGACACTCATATATCCCCTTTTTCTTAATTTTGCACCAAAATGCCACAGTTCGAAAAAAAAATACAGAAATGCCCTCTTTTTTTTCCCCAGTTGCTGGTCGCAACCTGGGGATGCGATGAACTGAGCAAAATGAACATGATGGTCGCATCCTGGGGATGCGACCTCCTGTTGGCAATTTTCCAACTTATTTTCTCCCCATTTTGCCCTTATGTATGGCATATATATTATATATATTTTTATTATATATTTTTAGATTAATAATTACATGATTATAATTAATTAAAATAATAAAAATATTTAATTTATTAATATTATATAATTATAACTAATTATAATAATAAAAAGAATAATAATAATAATAATTACAATAGTAATAATAATAATAATAATAATAATAAAATTCTATTAATTTAAAAAAATACATTAATTTATTAATATTATATAATTGTTAATAATTATAATAATAAATAGAATAATAATAATAATAAGTACAATAGTAATAATAATAATAAAAATAAAATTCTATTAATTAAAAAAAACAGTAATTTATTAATATTATATAATTGTTACTAATTATAATAATAAATAGAATAATAACAATAATAATAATAAACAAAAAATTCTAGTAATAAAATTAAAATCACAATACATTAAAATAACAATACATTAAAATAAAAAAAAAAAATACATTAAAATACATTCAAATAAAATGACATTAAATCAAAAGAAAAAAATACATCAATTTTGAGTAGATGTGCCAGCTGCGTTTGGATAATTTTTCTTAGTATGACCAGATACCCGACATAATCCGCACTTTCTTGGGACTCTATCCGTAGTATCCATTTCTGTTCTAATGCGTTTGGTCTTTGGGCGACCTTTCTTGACTCTCCGCATTAGTGGATTGTGACACACCTTAACACCTTCATATTGTGGCCAATATCCTTCGTTTGGTATCGGTTGAAACGCTTCACTATATACTTTTAGTACTGTTTCCACTTTGTACACATTAGGTATAAGGCTCCAATAATCATATTTTATGCTAGAACATGCTGCTATCACATGTGAACAAGGCATATGTTTAGCTTGATATTTTCCACAATCACACCACTTATTAGGAAGATTTACACTGAAATGACCAATTGGTCGCCCTTCTTTTGGAACAACTGTCTCGTGGACCATGAAAGTATGGTTGCTTCGATCAAAACAATCGACTCTATGACTATTTGATTTACGTATTTCCGATTTCATAAAACTCATGCATGGTTCTGTGTATACCTGACCAGAAGCTAAAATTGATGCATGTTGTTTTGCCATGGTTGGAAATAATGTACCTGTTTTATAATATGTTGATTGGACCAAAGCAGTGATGGGAAGGTTGCGTGGTTCTTTTAATACTGCGTTCATCGATTCTACAAGGTTGGTGGTCATCTGACCCCAACGACTACCTCCATCAAATGCTTGAATCCAATCTTCTCGCGGTATATTGTCTAACCATTTCAAAGCTTGTGGGTTTATGATGCCAATTTCTCTGCGGTAGTAACGATATGTAGACTGATTGATTGAGTAACCTGTATTGAAACAGTAGACAATGCATTATTACAGTAATTATAAAACTTCATAATTTAATTTTTCAGTAATGATAAGAAGTAAGAATTAAATTATTACCCATAGAAATAACATTTTTCTTCAAAGCATTATCCTTAAATTCTCTTGCAAAATTTTGTGAAATATGTCGGACGCAGAAGACATGCTTTGATGGAGGATGTTGCCACCCATTATTCAAATCATTATAAGCACTTTTGATAGATTCGTGTCTATCTGAAATCAAACAAATGTTGGCTTGTGGAGTGACGTGTGATCTCAATTTGGAGCTCTACAATTCACTTTTTTTGCGTTTTGAAGCTCTACATCTAAACAAACAATTTGGATGTGAACAAATAATAACGTACCTTTCTGAATCTGATTTTTGCACCACAAAATTCAATGATTGTTTTAGATGATACCGCTTGATTGCATGTACACATTCATCCTTGTTCTGAAACTTCATTCCAACTGCAAGAGTACCGCCTAAATTTGGGACTTCGTCAATGAACATGTGATCAAATTCAGTTGGTTGGTTTGCGGTGGATAAACTGATGTTCTTCATGTAGAATGGTGGATCGAATACAGGTGGGATAGATTGATCTTCTGCTTCCATATCTTCATCAACATCATCATAATCAGAATCACCAGATGATTCATCGAAGTATGTTTCATCATCTTCACTATAATAACTTAATTCTTCGTCGTTGATATTATAATGGACACTAAGTGGAAGATCACATTGTGGACTTGTTGGGAGAGATTCGTGATGAAGTTGTTGGGAGACATTGTGGACATGTTGAGTTTGTTCATTTTGGCTAGAGTATGGTTCATAGTGTTGTGATGGAGAATATACGTCGGGTTGATAAGGACTAGAGTATGGTTCATAGTGTTGTGATGGGATGTAGTTGGGATTAGGCATGTTTGAGGTTGATGGTTGATTTGTTGAAGTAGGACCACTTTCAAATGTAATGTATAGCTCAATGGTGCCAAGTTGTGACCATTGTGCATAAACATCAAACATGAGTTGAACATCTTCGTCATCACAAACCTTCATCAATTCAAATCTGGTTGTATTTTCACCAAAGAAGACAAGGTGTCGATAAACTATATCAATTATCGTCACGTTGTCGTCGAACTGTAATTTTTTTCTTAATGACATTCTTTAGACGAGCAAGGTTGCTGCTAGAATGTACTTTGAACGCCTTTTTGTAATCACTTACAAATGTTTTCCCTTCAACTTCATCGATAATTGAACCATTGTAATAAACAATACATATAACTTGTTCAGAAGCCATGATTATGAAATTGATAAAATGTATAGTGAGATGGAAGGTATGATGAGATAGAAGGTATATTGAGATGGAAGGTATGCTGAGATAGAAGGTGTGGTGAGAAGTCTGATCTAGTTTCCTATTTATAGAAGTTAGTAGGATTGAATAGATCAATCTGATTGGTTCAACTAAAAGTATGAGGATTGATATTTTTCTCTTAATATTTACTTTATTCTATTTTTTTAACATTCAGTTTCTTTGGAGACCGTATCTCGGGTTCCAACACGAGGTACCCGAACAAGAGATCAACACTTGGACTGCATGTACCTATCTGCACTGTTATCATATTGTCGAAAAATATCATGCAGATAGAGTTGCACTTCAATTCGGCTTTCATCAGCAGATTCCGCAACCTCCAGAAGATATGACGCTCTACCATGAGGTCGACATGAGGCGTGGCACCAATGATAATTGGAGTGTGGTTTGGAAAAATGAGATTCAACATTGGAATGAACGTCATAATTACACATTACAAAGTCAACACGTTCAAGGTCTTTTATGCCACACTCAAGAATATATGAATTGGTTCACACATCACACTAAATTATATATATCTGTGGAAAGATACTTGCGTGATCCACGTTTGCGACCTTCAACATATCCTGATGTTCACTCTATGCCTCAATCAATCCCACAACAAAATACCATGCACCAAACACCGTCTTTATCATCACCACAACATATTCACGAACCTGCAGATATACCGACTCAATATTACGTTCCTTCAGTGCCAACAATACCAACACCCATTAATCCAACTGACAGCGGAATTTTCTTTAATTTGTTTGGTACTCATTGCACAACTCCCGAGTCGGCTTATGCAGCTTTTGATTCTATGTATAATGTCGATACTCAAAATGATGCGGAAGCAGGTGGTAGTGGTTCTAATCCACAAACAGATTACAATGTGGATCAACCACAACAGCCTCAAATTGTTCAAAGGGCTAGACGAGTTCGACGACCGCGTAGATGTGGAACTGGAGGTCATTTAGAGTAACATAATTAATTTTTTTTTTTTATTTGTAGCATTTTTTTCTTTTATTTAATGTATTTTTTCTTTTAATTTAATGTATTTATTATTTTTATTTTATTAATAGAATTTTTGTTTTATTATTATTAAATTAATGTATTTTTTTCTTTTATTTTAATGTATTGTTATTTTAATGTATTGTGATTTTAATTTTATTACTAGAATTTTTTGTTTATTATTATTATTGTTATTATTTTATTTATTATTATAATTAGTAACAATTATATAATATTAATAAATTACTGTTTTTTTTAATTAATAGAATTTTATTTTTATTATTATTATTACTATTGTAATTATTATTATTATTATTCTATTTATTATTATAATTATTAACAATTATATAATATTAATAAATTAAATATTTTTATTATTTTAATTAATTATAATCATGTAATTATTAATTTAAAAATATATAATAAAAATATATATAATATATATGTCATACATAAGGGCAAAATGGGGAGAAAATAAGTTGAAAAATTGCCAACAGGAGGTCGCATCCCCAGGATGCGACCATCATGTTCATTTTGCTCAGTTCATCGCATCCCCAGGTTGCGACCAGCAACTGGGAAAAAAAAGAGGGCATTTCTGTATTTTTTTTTTTCGAACTGTGGCATTTTAGTGCAAAATTAAGAAAAGGGAGATATATGGGTGTCTTTCCCTGAATCATACGTTGTTAAATTATCATAAAATAAAAATAAATATTAAATTAAACTTAAAAGAAAAGTTGATCAAAATTATATAGATAGTCAAAATCATAGTTGTTAATGAAGTTATACACTCATGATACTACAAAATAGTTTATAAAATCCGTATGTCATGTACAAATGATTTCGTATTTATTTTAAAAACACAAATCAAATAATTTTAATTAATTATCACAAATTTAATAGCAAAAAAGAAAAAAGGAAAGATGATTAAAGAGAAATATTTAAAACTAAAAATAAACTACACAAAAGTTTTATTCATGATTAATATATGTTAATGCAATAGAAAAGGAGATAGGCGGAGTGCATTATGGACACTAGTAACATTAGTAACATTATAAAAAGATAATAAATTTTCGATAAATGTTGGATAAAATTAAAAAGAAAATTTGTATATGAATCCTTAAAATATCTAATTACCATATATTAACTTTTGCTACCTTAGAATTGTGACCTATTAATAACATCAACTTTAGAGTAGAGCTACAAAATGATTATAATTGCTTCCTCTATTGGTAGAGTTTCTAATGCATAATAATATAATGTGAGTAGTTTCATTGTTCATCCTTGCCACTTAAAAAACCCCATGTTGATAAAAATCCTAAATATATATATATAGAATAACAAAATCCAAAAGTAAGATGCATATGTCAAGACCTCATTACTGGTCTGGTGTATCCTGGACAATTTGATCATGTGCACTTGCTTCGTTTACAAGTGCAGGAGTGAAATTTGTGCGACTTTTGGCGACTCGAGCGCTGTCGTCTTTGTTGTTAATTGCGTCCTCAGGAGTGTCCTTTACATATGTTGCTAATGGACCACTCTCTATTAGATTGGTGACTGGTGAAGATGTCTTGAAAAACACTAGATTTCTTTTATCATGATTAACGTCGATGATTTCGTATTCGGATACGAGATCCATGAATTCGTTGAGAAGTCTTTGAACTTTCCTATTCGATGCCATGGCTGGAAGAATGTCTTCAATGAGGAGTTTGTGTTTCTTCATTCCCTGCAAAGATCCAAATGGAAAACTTGATCAGTTTAACTGAATTTATAAGGGTTCACACGATATAAATTTATAATGCTTAAGGATTTAAACCGATAGTCAACCATAACCGTTCGATTATTAAAAAAGTGCGACTTTAATTACAACTATTTCTAAATTTCATGTGAATGATTGTGATTTGTCGATAGTAAATTTTTTTACATTGATGCAAATTAATCTCTTAAAAAATAGTCTTACAAGCACAAGAGGATCCCATGCCAAACTCTTATCTGATGATGCTCCTTCAGCCATGCCTGTTGGAGGTCCGAGGAAACTCTCACACAGTTCTCGTAATCGAGATTCATCCGCTTCTCTGCAATTATATTTCATCAAAATCTTTGTTTAGTCTATTAAGTCCAAAATTATACAGACCACAGAATGTGATTCAAGAGAAAAAATATAGAACTATATATATTTATAACTAGCGAACTACGATCTCTGAAGTTTGAAAAAACAAATTCTTGAAGTTCAATGACAAGGAGCCAGCCGGCATGCACGTTTCACGCAAGAATGAGAAAGTGTTTCATGCAAGAATGTGAAAGGTGCACAGACTGCATTCGGAAAATCATAAAAGAAAAAAAGACAACAGAAATAGTACCTTGCAAGAAAGCGTACATACGACAAGAGGCATTGACGATATTCATTGGAGGATCCCAAAGCCAAAGAAGACGCTAACTGAGCTTCCAAGTGAGCACGCGTCTGCACTCCGTCATCCGTCGTTCTATATCAAAAAGTTAATGTTTAGAAAGTTTTCCTTCAAACATATATATTTAATAGTATCTTTAAAATAGAGGAAGAATATAAAAACTAAAAGGATGTATCAATCAAACATCAATACCGATAAATACACACCTAGTCCAACCTGGCTTTCGGGCCAAATACTTTTTAACATCAACCTGCAAAGCAGCAAGTTCACCACTTTGGAATGAGCCCAAACTCCAAGAGCTGGCAAAGTTTGATGCAGGGAAACAGTCATCGGCAACCCTTAGCCAACACTTGAGACTCATGTCGAATAGGAAGGCATGACGAGTCGCCAAAATAATAAGGGGAGAACCAGATTTTGATAGCTTCGCAGATATAACTTTAATAGTGCCTGAAATTAAATAAAAAAATAAAATAAAATAAAATACAAGGACACAACACCAAAGCATATCAAAACTTGTCGGAAAAACACAAGTTGTAAGCAGCTACTATATCAAATATTTATATAGGTAATATATGGTACCGGTATCTTTGGCAGAAGAACTAGGAGTTGAAGCAACAAGAGAAGCCAACGAGTCTTGAAGGAGACAGGTTCGGTTGAATAAATCCCATAAATAAAGGGATCCTTTTCTTGTCACCAGCAACAGTTTCCAGCATTCGTCGCAGTCTACAAATATTGATGCAGATCCCATCATCATGGTAGGCATTGCTCGTCTCCCGCACTTTGTGTAAATCTTCTCAGCAGCACAAAGAAGTCAAATACATAAACAAAGTGTAAGTTCATTATGATGACTATATATGTGTAAATCATCATAGCCATATATAATTTCAAATAATACTAAAACATGAGATGATAATGAAATTATTTGTGGTTTACACTGTTTTCATTTTTCAATATGTCAGAACATTAATAGATAAAGAAAATGATATTAGAAATGGATAAGTCAGTACCTAAAAGTTTTTTTCCTTAATACATGCATAGCAAAGATAATTTTAACTTCCAAGTAATACTAAAACGAGATGAAAATGAAAGTAGCACAGTATAAACAATTTGGATTTTTTAAAATGTCCCAAACAACTATAGTTGAAAAAATAGAATGATATTAGAGAGACAATTCAGTATCTAAAGAGTGTTTTTCTTAATAAATGAAGGAAACTCAGAATAAAGGATGTGGGAAACTACCACAGTTAATGACACAATACAATCATATTATGATATATCAGAAACGTTGACAGGAAAGGAAAAAAAACAGCAAAAACTGAAAACCGAACCATAATGTATACATAAAAGACTACCTGTAGACATCCATCCTCGCACCCGACCGCCAAAAAATTTGCATTTCCAGCTAAAACAGTGACTTCCCCCGATATCCTATCGGACCAAAGTGTTTGAGTCCCCCTTGAGCAAGCAATTTCCGTTTCTCTCATAACAGATGCATTTCCCATCCCTACAATGTCATTCACAGCTTGTTCTCTCGGGCGCGCTTCCAAACAAATAGGTAAAGCATCCTCCCCGCCTTTCTTGTCAAATATTCTAATGGAAAGAGTGGCATGAGAAGCAGACAAGGAACCGGAATTTATCGAATTTCCCATCTGCTCAACATTGACGGTTCCATCTTTGCCAGAAGAAGCTGGAACCTTCTCGATGACTAGGCTCTCTGAAATTGTCGCCCTAGCAGTAACCCCTGAACGTTCTTTTAAATCTGAATTTCTGACAAGTGCTCCAGCCAAGTTACTCTTGGCTCTTACGGTATCGTCATTTGATACAACTCCATTGGTACCCCTTTGTTGATCAGAAGATACGAGAGGGAAATCAAGTGCTTGCGATTGAACCGCACGAGAAATGTTTTCCTGCTGAACCGGCACTCCAACTGCTTCTGGAATAATTCTTTTCCTACCATCGGGACGTCGATATTCTCTTTGCTTGACGGGGCTAGAAATCCGGGCAGAGGTTGTCATTTTGTTTAACGTGTCACCAACAGGACCTACACTCTTCTTGTTATGATCAACTTGAGGCTCCGGGTTCTTTGCACCGACACGTGTATCAACATATGCTTTTGCAATTGTCTGGTTTTGCTGATTAGAAACCACCTTTTTGCTTGGTGTTTGCTTGGTAGAAGCTGCTTCTAGCAATAACTGTGCTGGAGACTCTGCTAAGTTTGCTTGACGGCCTCTCACATCACCATAGCGACTTCTCTTTAACTCATCTAGCTCAGAATCACTGAGTCTTTGACCGAGTTCTTTCACCTCAAAGTGAAATGTAGCAACAGATCCATCCAAGGAACAGGCAAAAAGTGAATACCCATCAGGGCTCCTGTTTCAAGATGAATTAAAATATTCAACTAATAATTAGCAAAAAAATTAAAGAATTCAAACTAATTAGCAAAAAAAAACATCTAACTCCATTCTTAAGTATAAGACACTGTTGTTGACTAAATAACATAAATTAAGAAAGTTTGAAAATTTATGTAGTAGTATGAAGTTATCAATAATTTGTATCACTTTTCCAATTTTACCCTTACTACTATCTCATCATGATGAGTGAAGCAAAGTTAATAAGTGAATGAGCTTTGTCTATTCATTTTCTCTGATTGAAATAAGAGAGAGAGAGAGAGAGAATTTATCTTCCCAATACTTTTTATTGATTAAAAAAAGTAGATTAATTAGGGGTACTGTTGCAAAGAAAAACTAAAGGCAAAGAATCTTTTTAACAAGGTCTTATATTTATGGACAAAGATTTTTCGCATGAGTGTCTTATATCTAGGGACAAAGGGAGTATACACTAATGCAACCATAGATGAAGAGCATACCATGATAAATCCACAACACTTTGAGTAAAAAAATGTTTGGCCACAAAAAGAGGACGAGGACTTGCAGTAGTCCATACGGTGATAGTTCGATCCTGACTTCCAATGGCGATCACATTGTATGGCTGCGGCTCTTTGCTTCCAGTCTTGGAAGCACCATTCGACCACCCAGCGGGTAAAGGCTTCACTTCCTCAGCATTAGTGGAATGCCTTTTGAACATTGAATTGTTGAACTTGACGACAATAATTGGAGCATTGTGTCCTAAGAAATCAAATGTTGCAGACCATTCCCCTCTCTCGAGCACAGGGGCAGAATGCCTCGGCTTCTGGAAACCGTGAGTAGTGGTGATAAAATGACCACACGGGGACCATCCAAGTCGCCTGAAGAAGGTTGATCCAAGCTGAAAGGGGCATGGCTCGATTAGGAAATTGAAATTATGAGCCAGTTTATTACAGATTATAAAAAAGTGATTTAGCATTCAATAATTTAGAGATTATATTTTAGAGATTTTTAAGAAAAGCATAAGCTATTTTGTATTTGTTTACCATAATAAAACTTACTTTTAAAAAATCATCAGATGAAAATTATTTTTAAGAGAAATTACTCAACAGCATTTCCTTGAACCAGTTTTTAGATTCTCATTTTTTTAAAATCTGTAACAAATAGATCAAAGCTCCTAAAAGTAATTATTTAAAAAAAAATGCTTTTTTTAAAAAAAATAAACAAGTTGTTACAAATGGGTCATATAGATTTAAAAGTAAGAAACTTACTGATTTAGCCCAGTGACCATCGGTTCTGTGAGCAAGACTCCAATCACTAGTTTTCCAGATAATGACCGTTTTGTCATCAGATTGACTTGCGATAAAAGATCCAATGGGATCCCAAGCAACACCCTTAACCAGGCTAGAGTGGCCCCTTAGAACAGTAGTGCAAATGCCATTACTCATATTCCATATATGGATGGTGTTGTCCAAACTCCCACTAGCCAATGTCGAGTCATCAGGCGACCAATTAAGATCCACCTACTTTACACATGAACAAGAAGATCTCAAGTTAACGATGCCGATAAAAAATGTGAAATTGTTTGAATACTCAAGGTGACAATTAAAACAAAAAGCGATAGAGGACCATTTAGATGGAACAACTAGTTCAAAAGCAATTAAATTACCACATCTGCAGTGTGCCCTCTCAAAGTCATTGCAACTTTCCAGTTTTCAATATCCGGTGGCTCTCCACTACCAAATTCAGTGGTACCTGAGCCAGGCTTCCTCTCATGAATTAATATCACCTGATCATCCGAACCAGACGCAACATACCTACCATGCTTAGCCCACCTTACACAGTTGACAGATCCAAAATGATCCCGCAATGTCGCAAGAAGCCTCTGAGAAGAGTCATCAATTGTTAAGTCACTTGAGACAGACTTCATATTCCATATTCGAACCTGCATAAGTAAAACATATAGTTGAGAAGAATATTATATAAAACACAATATCATAACTCTCAGCCTCAATCTCCTATCACCTAACTAACAAAGCATTAAACATAAACAACTAAGCAAGACTCTTTTTTTCATTGAGCTCAACAATAATAAACATTAAACGGCACAAAACTACCCCATCCATCAACAGAATGTTGAGAATCCCACATCGAATGTATGGTCTAAAATGAGTTTATAAGCGGGAGACACCAATTACCTTACAAGTCGGTTATGTCAGGATTGAGTTTGGTCCAACTCAAGTTTTAAGAATAACAAATTAAACACAACAATGGAGTATCACCATTAAATTGACAATGGCACCCCACCCTTCATTAACATAACAAATTAAACACCACAATTAACAAATTAAACACAACAATGGAGACCCAAAATTGAAATTCACCATTAAATTGAGACTCACAAACAAAAACAAAACAACAATTATGAGAGAAAATGCCATACCTTGTGGTCACCACCACCAGTAGCAAACCTAAGCCCACCTGGTTGAACATCAATGGAGAAAATTTGCATGCCCTCATGCCTAACCCAGATAGGTTTCTCAGCAATCATCTTCCAAAAAATATCTTCTTTTTTGCACCCCCGTTTTTCCTTTTCACCCCCAATGGAGAAAACTTCACTCACTCAGTTCAAAACTTCAAAAACACCCTTTTCTCCAAAAAGCATTGTGAATAAAATAGAATCAGCGAAAACCCAATTAAGATTAGCATGTAACAAATCAAGAAATTATCTTCATGGGTTTTGAAAGAAAAAAAACACCACATAGAGAACAACCCTGAAAAAAAAAATGATATTTTTATGGTTATTTAGTGTGAAAAAGGAAAGTAAAAGTGAAAAAGAGAAAGCGAGTTTTGGGGCTAAAACCAAAAACCCTACAAAATCATGAAAAATGTTAACGAAGATGGAGAAGTTAACTTCCTCTTAACGGTCAAATCTCTCATGTTTAAGCTAAAAATGAAAAAAGGAAGACATAAAAAAGGGGCGAAGAAAAAATAATTAGACTAGTTAAGAGTTTAGTGAGTAAAATAAAATAAAAGGGTTTTGATACAAAAGAGAAAGAAAAAAAAAATACAGAGAAGTTAATTGATGGATTTTAATGGGAGGAAAATTATGGAGGTGGATATGTGATTGTGAATTGTGAATGGTTTAATTTACCTGTGACTTTTGGTTTCTACAAGTTGAATCAGATGTGTCCCCTAAGCTGCAATGAAAGACATATGAGAAAAGTGTAACCCAAAAGTGTAGATTGTTGTATATATGATTTTTGTTGTGAGTGAAGAAATTATATATTTTCGTATATATCAAGCTACTTGATTTTTTATTAAAAAAAATAAAAGCTACTTGATTTTTTATTAAAAAAATAAAAGCTACTTGATTTTTTATTAAAAAAAATAAAAGCTACTTGGTTTTTATTTTTATTTTTATTTTTTAATCAATGCTGATTTTTATTTTTACTTTTTTTATTTTAATTATTTTTATATAAGAGAAATTATATACTCTTGATTGGTTCTATTTTAATTGAAATTTATTAAACTATTTGAATTTAATCACTTCACTTAAGTGTTTTATTTTTTTTTTTATAGATGAGGATAATATTTAAAG
>JBBPBT010000821.1:510832-528529 GCA_037974875.1 Cicer bijugum | reverse complement strand
TTATTTCAGTCTTATTTTACCAATTTTTTCATTTTTAATTGCTATGTTAGACTCTTTCATTGTTAACCTTGGTATGTTTAATAGACTTTTCTTATGGAATTAATTTATGTTTTGTATGTTGTTTACAATTGTCCACTAAAAAATGCAAGTGATTTTTTAGCGAATTTAGAATTTGATAAAATGAACAAGTCTATTTATTAGAATAAGGATGAGATTACTACTATTTAATAGTTGAATTGAAGATAGAATAGAACTTGTCCAAATTCATACATTTTTAAGGATAAAATTATCTATTTTTATCTTTGGTGATTTTGTATCTATTTTTCTCTAAATTAACCATTGTCTTTTATCTAAATAATTTCTATTACTTAATTTTAATCACAAATTTTACTCTAAAATACACTAAAGTTAAAAAAGTCATCTATTACTAAAGATAGTGAATTTATTTTTCAATTTTTTACAAGTAAGCAAAACTTGCATTATTAGTATTTGTAGAGTTCAAACGTTAATCATTGTCATTGGTGCTTAGGCCTTAGTCGATTGTGCAAGTTATGCTGCTTAGTGTCCATAGAGAAGACATGACTTATTCTTTATATCTACTAGAAATAATGCAAGTAGAAGTGGAATAGATGTCAGATTTGCTGTAACTATTTAGACTCTATAGTTTTTATCATATGATTTTAAATTTGTATGCTTATATAGTACGCCTAAATTTTGTCGGTAGATTGAGTTTGACCTAATTTTGTCTATACATTAATATAATACTATAAACTTCATTTTATAGTAAGTTAATCATTTGTCAATTATTAAAAGATCTTCTTTGTTATTCTAAATTTCTATCAATAGAAATTAATCTCTAACTATTATTATGAACTAATTAATTAATTTACCGATAAATCTATTATAATTTTTATTTTTATTTTGTTTTACTGAAAGTTGCAAAAATTTAAGTATAAATTAGTCAATTATTGATTGATATTTTTTACACAATTATTACTTTATTAATATTTTATTTAAAAAAGTGAGAAACCTATTTTAAAGTACGGGTGTTTTGAAAGGGCGAAAAACAAAAAGGAATAGGCACCAACAAATTGAGAAACGGGCTTTGTTTGATTGTTTCCCAGTTTTTTCTTTTTTAGCTTATGTACCAAAAAAAGGAGAAAAAACAAAGGACTATACGGTATACCCTCCACTCTCTTTTCTTCTCTCATCCATTTTTAGTGTTCATTTCTTTAGATTTTGTCTCCTCTACCCCCACACGAGGCTAACGGGGAAAAACCGCCCCCGCCCCATAGGCCTGAGTCGGTCGTGCAAGCGACGGCACACGTGTGTATGGTGGTCTATTTGTGTGTGCTCTCACCTCTTCACAAAATTTGATATCCCTTGAGTCACACTCTCATTGGCATACCTCCACCTTATAAATACTATTAGTGTGTGTCATCCCTCATATGTGGGACTTCCTTATTTTTTCAACTCACACCAACTAGCTCTTATTATTCTTATCACCATTTCCAACAATCCCCCACCTAAATCACCTAATAGAAGTCAATTTATGCTACTACAAAAAGAGATACATTGGTTTATAAACAAACTTCATTTTTCACATTTTTCTTCTCCTCACACTATCATTTCTTTCACTCTTACTTTTTTTCTTCTCTCCACCAAAAGAGAAATGAAAGAGAGAACGAAAAGTAGGCATTGTGACAGAGAAACATATGAGTAGAAAAAATACGAGAAAGAAAAGTCAAAAGTAAAAGAAAATATGAGTGTTTTTGATTTTGTGGTGGCTAAAACTGATTTTTGAATAAATTAATTTTATAAAATTATTAAAAACGAATTGAATATAAAGTGATTTATGTTTACATATATATGTATATAAAAATAAGTTGAACAATAAATTCAGTATATAAATCACGTTTAAACTCAAAAACTATAATTAATAACTTTAAATTAAAATCAATTCTATTCGATAACACTTAAAAATGTCAAAATCAATTTTTCACTTCCAAAGTTGAATTTGACTCTTCCAAAAGTAAAACCAAATGTAAGAGCACTCAAGTCTATGTTGACAGTACATTAAGACCAATAGGACTCCTAACTCTTTGTCTACCATTGTTCCATGTCAATGCACCAAACACAAAGTTTCCATTGCTATTCATGAAAGGGTTGAAATCAATCCTGAAAGTTGTCTTCTCCCCCATTTTCCAGAACTTCATTTCCACTGGTGTAACTGTAACATTCACACCAGATGGATTTTCAACACTTGCAACATATACTGCTGGTTCCTGACCATAGTACGTAACGGTGCGATAAACCGATAAACTTCCATTCAAGTTTGATACACCAATTGAAGGGTAATTGAAGTTGTAGGATGCTTTAGGAGCTTTCTGGCATTGAGTAAGTTCACCAGTGATATTTTTGAGCTGTGATGGACTTGCACCATTGCTGCAGAGAAAATCGAGAACATCTTGGGAACTGAAATCATATACTAATCCAGGATTGAGCGATGCAGCTGGATTAACATGCCCGGATCCATAGTCGAATGGCGTGGTTTGAGTTCCATTTGGATCTCTTCCTATGAGGTGGTATGTGTTATCCATTACTGTTGCTATAACATCAGAAAAAGACATCAATTTAGGATGATTACAAACGTCAATTCTGTTGAGAATAGTGTGTCGTACATCGCAAAAAACAAAACAAAAACATTGTTATAATTCTTCTATGGTACCAGGCTATAGCTCCGCGGTAGCCACTACCTGACAACAATGCACTAAATAGTATATCGCGGAATAATAGTGATTTTTTTAAAAGTATACAGTGCTATAGGGCCAATATATAGCTGTTATTTGACAATACTAATTGGGAATTATAAATACAATTAATGTAGAGGACTAGGTTGATAGAATCATACAATTTGGGCATTTAATCTTTTTTGTTGTTGCTAGGAATTTTACATCATAAAGGCTTACCTGTTGTCATAACTGCAGACATTATGGCTGCAGGTGTCCATGATGGGTGGTAAGATTTTATAATTGCTGCAACTGCAGATATGTGTGGACAAGACATTGATGTTCCTGAAATGATGTTATAGTCGACAGATTGTTGTTCGACTGTGGCTTCAGTAGCCACTGGAGACCATGCTGCCAAAATATTCACTCCAGGTCCTGTGATGTCAGGCTGCATTGTTGGATAAACAAAACAAAAACTCAATATAAGTATAGGATCGACCTTCAGCATTATACCCTCTTTATCCTTTTTTGCCAATGTAAAGTTTAAGTAGAAAGATCTTGAAGTTACGAAGATTATGAGTTTGTTACGATATACTTTTTTTTTTTAAATATATTTTTTAAGAATTTTTCTCTAACGGATTTAAAAATAAAAAAATTTCAATCCATGATTTTTTTTATTTCGAAAAAACAATTTTTATTATGTTTTTCTTAAAAATCTCTAAATTATTGAATATCAAAATCACTCTTTTTTTTAATGTGTAACAAACGGGTCTGTAGTAGTCCATTGCAGGATTTTAAATAGAAATTCTACAACGGCAATTTAAGCCGCATCATAAAATTTATTGATGTTGCCAAAACCGCAACATGGCCTCAATAGAGGCTGCATCAGCCGCATTTCATCGCGATTCTCAGCAACACCAAGGATCGTGATGCGACTGCAACCATTACTGTGACCGATATGTTAAACCACTGTTTAGTGTTTAAACTTGCCTTAATAATATCTGGGGTTATTATATTTGGCCCCATGGAAGAGAAAGCTGCTGCTTCTGGTGCAGGTTTGGTACCAACAACAGTTACTGTTGGGGAAATTATAGCAGTAGGATTCCTGAAAATAGAAAAAGCATTAGCAAAAATATATTTCACTGATCAATCTTTGTGACATCAAAGTGTGACCAACTTCCATATTGGAGAATTTTAAATAAAACTCACTTATCTGTGTTTATGTATGCTTGAAGCTCTTCTACAGCATCTTGACCAATAAGAGTGCTTGGAATGACAAACTGAAAACCAACGTCTTTTGCATTATGATCAATAAGTATCATTCCAACACCACCACCTTGCCTTACTATTATGGCCTTCTCTCTTCTGTTATCAGTGAATCTTTCAATTGTGCAGATAACAATTTTTCCATTGATTAAGGTAGGGTCTAGAGTATTGTTCTTGCAGAAGCTGGTAACAAAAGAGATAAAAGAATTTGGATTAAGAAAATTGAATCATGGCATTTCATATATCAGTTATCAGCCGAAAATGGTTCCATACATTCTTGCAGAGTATTGGAATTCAAAGTAATTATATTAGATAGCAAAACAAACAATTTTAAGAAATATGGGGATTTCAGATTTTATTAAGTCAAGCAAACCAACATATGGGATTCTAAATATCTGCAAATTTCTTTTTCTAAGTTTGATGATGGTTCTAAATCGCGGTTGCAGTTAAGCTGTGAAGCTTGATATTGCAGACAAATGCGGTCAATGCAGCTGCAATTGCGCTAGTGGACTGCAATTTAGGACTACATTTATGACTGATAGGGTAGTTTGTATATCTTTGAAATGTATAAATTTCAGATTTATAACAAACATTATCTTATTTTCTCACAAGTGTGAATGAGTGTAAATTTTGTTTAAAATGCAAACAGTAGATACCAAGAACTAAGAAGGCAAGAATAAGAAGCAAAAAGTTGTGAAGAATCTGAAACATTTAAGTGTTACCAATGAAGTGTGTGTGCATTGTCATACCTAGCATTTGTAGCTGAAACTCCAGAGGCTGCAGCAGCACTTCCATATATCAAACCGTGTGAATCCTCCATTTTTATTGGATTCAAAGATAAACCCTGAAGATACATTAACCTGTCTCAATTAACTAGCTGATATACACATGTATTACATATATGAAAGTGGTTTATTTGAGCTTATCAACTGACTAGGCATTTGTGAGACTGCTTGTTATGAAAACAACTTATGACATGTTGTTTTCAACTTATTTTCATAAGCTTTTCATGAGAGCTTATGAAAATAGCTTATATGAAAACATTTTAATTCTATTTTATCTTTTGTTATAAAAATAGCTTATACATAAGCATTTATATGATAAACCCTTCATTAAATTGTTTATCCAAACAGTCTTATATATTTATACACTGTGCTTTAAATTTCACCTTCAAAACTTTTGAATTACCAAGGTAGATGTTTGAAATGAACTCTCTGTCTACCGTACTAGCAGCAACCGTGAGGATCCAAGGAGCTACATTACAAGCAGTGCGAGGAAAAACCGAGTTTCCAGCTGAAGCAGAAACAAGAATTCCCTTTTGGAATGCATGGAATGCTCCTATACTGAGTGCATTCTCAAAGTAAATTGGCTGTGGAGGATTAGGGCCAAGGGAAAGAGAAAGTATATCAACCCCATCATGAATGGCATCATCCATGGCAGACAAAACATCAGCATCACTGCACAATCCAAACCAACAGGCCTTGTAGATAGCAAGTCTTGCACTTGGGGCACCACCTCTAGCAGTTCCTTTGGCAATGCCAAATAAGCTAGCATTAACAACAATGGATCCTGCAATTGTGGATGCAGTGTGTGTTCCATGTCCATCACTATCTCTAGCTGACCTGAAGAAAATATTGTTGACAATGTCTTCTAGAGGACCAGTTTCTGCTTCAAACCCTTTTGAATAGAACCGCGCACCTATGATTTTCCTGGAAAGTCCAAATACCAGATAAGACGACATGAGTAAGGTTCACGTTCATGGTTTATTTACTTAAAATACTATGTATGATTGAATGTGTATTCCGTCTCTGACATGCGTCGATGTCTGACACTAAAACATTTGATTATATTCAATCATTTGTCAATTTCCTAAATTATTACCAATATTTATGTGTCAATGTCTATATTAGTGCTTCGTAGCTCGAATATACAGACTTGGTTCATAACGGATCTTAAGATGGGATAAAAGAATAGGGTTGTGTCAGGCGATTGGCAGCAAATGTAAAATTTAGTCGAATCTTTTATGATTATAAAAACTTGGTGCATCAATCTTAAGAACAAGTCTATGGTGGATTTTGAATTCTAAAATGTGTTCTTACTTGTTGCAATTTGCTAGTGTAAAATTATCACCAGTAACACACTCTCCCTTGAATTTCTCAGGCACAGGACCCAATCCATAATCATTGAAGCTTTCTGATTCCGGCCACACCCCTGAAAACCAATGTGAATTGAGTCATTGTAATCCAAAAGAAATTAAAAAAGGGAAGTATCAAAGAAAGTAATTACCAGAGTCAATGACACCAACAATGATATTAGAAGTGGAATCCAGAGCTATATGGTTGTTCTTGTAGACCGAGTCTAATCTAAGAAAATCCCAAGAATGTGTAGTGTCGAGCTTATTCATTTTGCTCTCAAAAACAGACACAACAGAGTTATATTCTGAAACATAATCCAAAACATCCATCAGGAGATACTGTCAGATCAAGTAAATGAGCATCGGTTGTTTCATATGGATTATAAAGCTCCATGTTGGTGCCACCCCAATAAATTTGAGAATCTATTATCAGATTTCTTTAAGGATTTAGTTGGTACGCATTGTCAGTATAAGATTTTTTACATTGTCATTCAATTATTATATATTATCGAACCATTGAAAATATTCGAATTTAACCAAAACTATCTAAAGAGTCATATATGCGATTGATTATGATTGTTTGACGGTGTAAAATGTTTACACGGACAATCTATAAAAGTTAAACTCTTTCATAAAATGGAGACCAAAAAATTATAAATTAATTTCCATCTCTTATTCAAATTGCTTCCTTGTCCAATATAGTGGAAGGAAAAATAAAATCACAAAGATATGATACTGGAATACAATACCTGCCAGCTTATTAGCTTGCTCTGGCATAATCATGGCGGAGAAACCTCGAAAGCTTTTACTGTAATGGTGTAGAGCTGTTGCCTTTGCTTCACTGAGACTAAAATGTTAAAAGAATTAATTGATACAACAAGTTTATTTTAGCTTAAATGTTCACACTTCACAAACATAAATCAAGCTTAATAGAACATAAATAGTAATGATTAAGATCAAGGAATTTGTGTTAAATCTATTGCCATACCTTCCAGTAACTGAAGCTAGTATCTCATGGTTTGCTCTGATGACAGACTCTGAATTGGGGTGTGAGTGATCTCCCATGTAAATTATATAATGCTGTATCAAGGAAAATCAAGCATTTAATTAAGCTCTGCTATTACTGTAGTTGATTTAAAACTAACAATATATTAGCATGATATAGGGAAAAATCAACAAATAGAAGATATAGCTTATAGGCTATAGATGCATGCAGCTTACGTAGATAACATGCATCCAGAATAGTACTAACCTTTGGGGTGGATCCGTTCACCAAAGTATATCCAATAAAGAGGAGAAAGGTGAAACTCAAAATTTTGGCAAACCCCATGATATGCAAAAGGGTTGAGGACAGAAAGCTAGATGCTGAAATGGTGACTGTTTTATGGTATGTGATTCCCCCATTTTATAAGATAGAGAAGCTTACTTGTATGTCACAAATCATTATAAAAAAAATCAGTAGCCGGCTTTAAATGTTTGTGCTTATAACTTAGTGTGCATTTGGGATTCCAGAAAAGGAAACTTATAAAAGAATATAATATATTATCAATATATGTTTGACGTGCTAGTAGCATTTGGAAGAATAGAAAAATGCAAATGTTGGATTCAGACTTGCATCATTCACAACTATATTGCTAACTGATACAGCTTACCAACATTTATGAATTCAAAGGATTGTTTTCTCCTTGTCCGAACATGAAAGTATATGGAAGAGAGTAAATTGCATATGCTTTGGGGCCAACAGCTATAGGCCACCATAATGCCTGCGTGCAGGATAAGCTTTGACTTTTCCAAGCATTTCCTCACAGATGCAAACCACGTTTTGGAGAATTTACATACTTTAGGAACTATTCAAGTATAATAAAACTAGTTTGTCTCGTGTGGCAGTAACTTGAAGTATAACATAACAGCTGAACATTCCTACCCATTTTTTAATCTTAAATAAAAGTACTCAAAAGTTCAAATTATGAGTATCTTTAAGTTTACTAAACCCACATTTAAAATACAGGCTAACATAAGCAACCAACATCACATACAAATTATTTTTCTGATTATTGAAGATTTCTGTTTTTATACACAATTTACGAGAAGTAAAATCAGCATCGGCTTCCGTACAACCGGGGAATTCATATCCACCATAACAAATAAAAAAGATGTATTTCACTTAATCCAATAGCTCATTAAGTTACAAGTTTTACAAATTATAACAATATGTTTAAACAAGTGGTGGATCTTCGAAATAAAATCCATCAGCATTAACCTTCCTCTCCGAACTCCTTTGTGAATCTCTCATGAACCTCAAGGTCGGCTTTGCTAACTGTAGGTCTTTGTCTAGCAAGTACTTTGTCAAAATCGGTTCTTGATATAGGTGGAGGAAGGATCTGCATAGCAAACAAGAAAATTAAAACTATTATTCCCTAATTATCATTTACATTAAGAAGTCGGAACTCTCAACAAAATCTGTATCATCTGAATACCTTTGAAGCAAGTCCCTTTGCAGCAAGATCCTGCATTGTAATTTGTACTGCATTTTGTTGCTTCTGTCCACATGGTATCCACATACCTTCTGGACTCTTATAGAAAAACATGGCATCTTGGGTTTTACGAACAGGTTCAAATAAAACATCCTTCACCTGTTGAAGAGATCCAAATACCATTAAATTGAAACTCCGATGATAAAATGATAATTGCAACCTGACATGTCATATAGAAGTCAAACTTACGCAGACAGATACATCTGAACCTGAAAACCCCTCTGACTTGCGAGCCAAGTGTTCAAAATCACTTTCAGTCAAGTTATGGGGAGTATCTCCTAGATGCACCTGTTCTTAGCAAGCCAAGAAAAAAAAAATGGTAAGACCAGTTGCTTGGTTCTGATAAGACCCACACTTCAATAAAGTGAATAAACATAACCGTGAATATTTCCCTTGCCTTGAACATGTGTTGGCGAGCCTTTAAATCTGGCAGTGGAATATATATACGCTTATCAAAACGCCGCCTTATTGCCTACCATTAAAAGTTGATCAATCAAAACAGTATATCATTGAGTCAATATGAGAACAAATGAACAACTATATTCATCTTACCTGGTCAAGAGCATAAGGTGTATTTGTTGCTGCAAGAACGAGAACTTTCTGATCATTGTGTCCCACACCCTACAAGGAAAAGTGAATAAACTACATTATGACACTGGAAATAAGTCTTATTTTAATCTTATATCTTATCATATATATATAAGGTGGTAATGTCGTAAATTTTTCCCGCCTAAAAATGGCAATATTGTAATTCACTTTGCATTTGCATTTTTTTATACAATGCTTTGCATTTACTTTGAAACTGTTGTCACATGCTTTATAACATCCTGTATTCCTGTCACAATTTAGTAATTTGCTAAGCATTATCTTTTATTTTTGTAAATAAAAAAATAAGCATTTATTCCCACCTAAATTGTCCATTTCTTTAACCACTTTAATTTCAGTTTCACAACAGCGCATATGATGCTTGAGTGTGTGATATTCACAGAGAATTAATAATAGTTTTTATTACGTTTTCAAAGATAAGGGTAAGTTTGGATTGGTTGTATAGGGTGGAATAAAGTTGACTATAATTGAATGGAATAGGCTAGTTAGAATTTTAAAATGGATTTTAACCAATTTCATTCCACTTCATTCCATCCTATACCAACAACCAATCCTAATATGCCACAGTTCCAGACTAACACCCCATATGTAGCTTGGTTCCACAAAGGCAAGGTGTTTTAACAGTTTTAACCAAATTGTATGGAAAGAAATTGAAGGGGGTTGGGAAAGTAATGATTCCATTCTGCTTTAATTTTTTTACGTGCATCTTCTATGCTTTTTGTAGCTTTGACAGAGTTTTATAATTTACATTTGTTGTAACTAATGTTCTGATTTATAGTCTTTGTTGTGCATGTCTGATTTTTATTTTTGGTGAATTTTTTACCTTATATATTCAATTTATATGGAGATAAGTTTTGGCCACATTTTGTTTTTGTAA
This sequence comes from Cicer bijugum, assembly GCA_037974875.1. Lineage (NCBI taxonomy): Eukaryota > Viridiplantae > Streptophyta > Magnoliopsida > Fabales > Fabaceae > Cicer > Cicer bijugum. The sequence continues at coordinate 518,383 of JBBPBT010000821.1, read as the reverse complement.
AATATACAGGATTTGAATTTTGTTCCTCAATAGTGTTTTTTCATAAGAATTATAATTGATTTAAGTTCCTCGTGGGTGTAATAATTTCCTGCAGGTTGAGTCAAATGAAACCATTCTGTCAGCAAACTAGAAAGAAGTGGGATCAAAGAAAATAGAGGAAAGTACTCCTTATGGTACGGAGTTAAAGAAATGAGAATATTAATATATTTCTGGAGTAAATGGCATGTATACATTCTGTTGTGGGCTAATACTTCGGATGCTATACTTTCGTTTCCTTTTCCTACTAAAACCTATCTTTTGAAGCAAAAGCATAAGACAACCATTTGCCTAAACTAAATTACCTTTGAAACTAAGAAAACAAACAGTTTTCAGTAGGATTGAAATTTTTAATAAATGATTCATCATATATGGGGTTCAAGCTTCTTGACTTGTTTCAAATAATGCAAATAGAATGTCAACAAAAACAATTTATTGTTCTTATCAAGATATCCCCACCATAAATTTATTACCTGCATCTGCACCAGAAGTTCAGTTTTAATTCGTCTTGAAGCTTCACTCTCATTGCCTTCTCCACGCTGACCACATAGAGAATCTATTTCATCGACAAATATGATAGAAGGTTCACTTTCGCGAGCCATTTCGAAAAGATTTGAAACCAACTTTTCACTTTCACCCATCCACTTCGAAACAAGGTCTGATGAAGAAACACTGGTAAAGAATTCAAAAGTTAAATATGCTGGAAAACATATGTCCACCTATGAAACAAGCCTTCATTCATATAATAATGATATAAAAAGACCTTTCTTCGAACACAGTCGTTGTGCAGGAAAAAGTGGGAACATTGCATGCTCACATGTGCAGAAAATAAATTAAAATCATGGTTGCTTCTAGGGTGAGGGTTCAATTAAATCCCTCACCGGTGTACCACTAAACTTGACTATTAGATTAAATAAGTGCACATGATTTTCATTAGTCATCACCACTTTGGATTCCTATTCGTTCTCTCTCCCTTCGCCCATCTCACTCTTTCTCCACCGCCTGCACTTTTTCTTTCTTGCTGTTCTTTCTCTCGTAACCACTTACAGATAATAACCCTTAATTTTATCCTTTTCAGTCATGTAAAGCATAACTAACAGCATTGGTGTAAACTTGGGTTTTAGTTATCCTACATTGACTTAAAAGGTTATGTCTTAGAAAAAATTGAGATACATGGGTTTTAGTTCACATTTACTTTCTCCTTTACTTGAAGATCTGCAAGATCCCTCAATAAATTTCATAGTTTAAGCACCTTATGAATAAAATTGATGACAAAACAAGGATAAAGCTTAGTCGCAAACACATATCCAATCCACAGCCCCTGCTATCTTCAAAAACACTACAGGATCCAATCCACATATTTCATCTTCTTCAAAGCAAGGCCACCACGTAGTCTGGATCGAGCATCCTAATAACTCGATCACAAAGTAGCACCTGCAAATCACGATTCCTGCACCGTGCCCTGGCCGATGTGGGTCGGCATCCTCCACCATTACCCTGGTTCCGTGTGTCGCTCCTCTTCTCGTGCGACCATTGTTGTACCGGTTCCAGTGTTTGCTCCACTGGTTCACCACTGATGCCCCTCTTCCACTCTCCTGTGCGTTTATGTTTGCTGCGTTATTGCAGCACTGCTCCTAAGTTGGAGATTGAAGATTATGGATAAAAAAAAATTCTGGGTTCAATTAGTGGTGGGAAAGATTGTGTGTGATAAATGTTAAAATGTTCTCACTTTTATTTTTAATAAATCTTGACCATTGATTAAATCTAACAGTATTTTTATTAGGTCCACTTGTGAAGGACTTAATTAAGCCCTCACCCTAGAAGCCACCTAAAATCATATTAAAACAACAGAAACAGAAACTTTTTCCTACCAAGTGGGTTAGCTTCATGGAACAGGTGATCCCATCCCACAATGTCCTGGTAAGGAGCCAATATAAATCACCTTGATTGATAAACCATTAATTATACTAAAATTATTCTTAATGGTTTGATACCTAGTTTTCCTTTATTACTGGTGCTTTTAAGCGTCTTTTCCAATCACACCCTACGATGAGACCCTGCCACCCTTGTCATAATAGGTGTTATTTTAACTTTCTTTCTAATGCTATCATTCCTAATCCTACCTTATCTAATGTGTCCAGCCACTGTACCATTCTCATCTATGCAATATACTGAGCTTAATTTATTGTTGGCTCTTCACCAGAGCATTCGATCGCATACACAACATCATAAATATTGGTGTTGTGAACTTCAGCTTGAATGGATGGCACCTTTCAATCAGAAATAACACCTCAAGCATTCCTTTCTTTTATCCATCCCATTTGAATCCTATAATTTACATATCCCTATGTCCCAGTATTTTATATGAGACCCAATACACTTAAACCATGAAATAAGTAGCATGGTATAGTCTTCAATTTTCACATGTCAGCTAGAATTGATATGCTTCCTACTTAAATAAAATAACATTTCATAAATTAAGTTCTACTAAGATAAAAATCATGTACTTCCAAAGCTTTTCTTCACAATTCTAGCTTACCATTTACTTTTTCTCTGAACGCCTTTAACTAAGATAATATCATTTTCATAAAGCATGCATCACAGCACCAACTCTCGAACACTTCAGTAAGCACATAGAACATGAAAAAATAAAGGCGCACAGTTTACTTTTCACTCTTGGTGCAGTTTTATATTCTTATAAAGTCATTTATGGCCCCCTCGTGTGTTTCTATGTTACATGTACCCCATCGTACACGTATCTTTAATTACTCAAATATAAACAATGCAATTGCAAACTCTTTTCCTCTATAGAATCTTCCACCATCCACTTTGGCCACTTTGTTTTACAACTTTTCCAAATTGATGAATACCATGTGTGAATCTTTTTAATTCATCCAGTTGCTCACCATCAATGTATGTAGTCGCTATAAGGCTTCCACAATCAACCTTACTGGCATAAAACCAAATCATTTCTTTTTTGTAATGAGGGTCTCTTGTCTTAATAACCACTAAATTACCCTCTCCAATAACTTCTTATTCATTAGTTTGGTCCCCTATGAATAATTGATGTGCTTTAATGCAGGAACTAAGTTCTTCTACTGGATAAAAATTTGTTCACCAAATCATTTGCATGAACAAGGGCAGTTGAGGGAGATGAAAACAATAATCATATGGACAGGATGAGGAGAGGAAATTGGAAGAACAGCAATCTTATTCTCAATCCAATAATTCAGGATGATAATTTTAACTCGCCAGCCTTTAATTTTGTAACCAATAACTCAGACCACAAAGTAAATAGGGCAAGAAAGTCCAGACAAATTAGTCAATGCTAGTTACGAAGTGAAAACTTCACAATGATAATAATGATATAGATGTAAAATTATCCACAAAAGCAATTTCATCAACCAAACATTGTGCAGTACACACTCTTCAAAATAGTAGAAAAAATTCACCTGAAAAATGTAGAATCAGCTTCCGTTGCAACGGCCTTGGCCAAGTATGATTTTCCTGTTCCAGGTGGTCCGTACAACAAAAATGCCCTCCAAGGTCGTCTTTTACCTGAAATAGACCATGGCAAACCATATTAAACACTTACAACAAATAGCACTTGTTCAATAGTTCCTTGTTTCAAACATCTATCAATCTATGCTAAGAAAAGTCTTCCTCTAATGCCACGTGGCAGAATTTCACATTTATGTTTTCTGCCATTTCCAATACACGGGGTTTCTGTGTATCCCAAAACTTTGAATGAGAGGCTAATCACTGTTGTCGTGTGTGGCTGCCATTGGCCAAGCATCTTGGCAATTTTTGCACCACCTGGAATCAAACCTGAGTGAGCCAGGTTGACCCTTGCGTGTTTGTTGACTTTACAACCATGGGACCCAGAGGCTTGGTTGAAGCACATGATATTTCCTACTAGTTTTATTGCATCAAATAATATTCAATTGCTCAAGAGGATTAAGCAATTATTTGAATTGACAGTGAATTTGGTAGAATCACAGATTCACAATGTATCACCGTGATTCTGGCAAAAGCTTAAACTTTAGAGCTTCAGCAAAATTGCTATATCCACATGTGACCGTGATTTAATCAAACTCGCTATGATTTTAACATCTGTTTGTAGTGACTTATTTGAGCTTATCTACTGGCATAAGCACTTGTGAGCTTGTCTGGGAGAGCTTATAGATGCAGTTTATGGCATGCTCATAAGTCGTTTTCATCTAATTTTCATAAGCTGTCTAGATAGCTTGTGAAAATAGCTTATAGCTATACAAAAATAGTTTGACTTTATTATATCTTGTATTATAAAAATAGTTTATACATATGCGCTGTAAACTGATTATCCAAACAGGGCCTAAATGCAGCTAATGAAGATTATCAATCCAGGGGAAACTCACCAGTGAAGAACTGAGGAAACTTCACAGGCAAGATAACCGCTTCCTGCAAAGACTGTTTCGCACTCTCCAACCCAGCAACATCATTCCACTTCACATTCGGCTTCTCCCTCACAATCGCAGAATTCAAGCCAGCCCTAAGCTTAGACTGCTCAGGATCCTCACCATCTCCCTCACCACCGTTCTTGGGCTTCGTTTTGGGCCGCGTAGCAACAGCAGCATCCCCATTAGAAGCAGGCCCCGGCCCACCATCATCTAAAACAGCACGGATCTCCTCTGCACGGCGAAGATACTCTGTGAATTTCTGAGTGATTGCTTCTTTGATTTTGGGATTCTTTTCGTACTTGAGATGCGTTTTGAAATACTCTAACGCGTTCATGTATAGAGGGAAAGCTTTTGCGTAGTTACCCGAATTGTCTTCTTGTACGGCTTGTTTCACGTACTCTATTGCTTGTTCCTTGAAATTGCTATACATCTTGTTCAACTTGTTGTTATGGATTACGATGATTGAATATGGGAATTGAGAATTGTAACGCTTATGGAAACCCTAGAGGTGGAACAACATCGTTTTGGGGAAATTTTGGGATCGAATTTGAATTGGAATCATGAAACCCTAGAGGGTTTTTATTTAATGAGTTTGTGGAAAGAGAGAAAGTTTGGCGTTTGGATTAAGTAAACATTGGTGGCGGCTAGTAAGGGAAGGTTATATAAGAGAGGAATCTGAACAGGGACGAGTGAAACTTCCACGTTCAAATGCTCGACTCCTCACAAAGTCGGAGATGCTTAATGCGTTGTATTTCGAAGTTGTGTATTTAGCATCTTGAAATATTAATAATTAATATAATTTGTATATTAATATTTATAATTTATTTTATTCTTTTATTAACAAGTGTGATTCTTAGCACGACCCAAAAATAAAAGACATTGAAGTTGTGATAACAATATCACTAGACAAACCAACCTCATGATAGTGGTACATTTGACTATACCGTTGGTTGATCAATGTATATCGATTGGAGTTAATTTTGTAAAAATGTATGTGGATGGCGCAAGACAAAAATTAGGTGATTATGAAAATAGTGGTTGTAGTGGATAAGCAAAAATAATTTTGTGATAATCAACTATTTGTGTATCTTTATATAATTTATAGGTGTGTGTCTTATATTTAATTGACACGTTAATCTTTGTTCTTATTTCAATTCGTAAGGTGTATCATGTGTATCATCGATGTTGGTTATATAGACTCCAAGTTTAATGTTGTGGCGCTCTAGCCTGAACACCTCATGCTCGTACATTTTTGCTCTAAATAAATAGTGTATCTGCAAAGACACTCTGATGTCGAAATAAGAGAATATACAAGCAAATAGAAAATATAGTGAATAAATAATAAGTTATATGATACTTGGGGGTACGAACCCCCTATTTAAAAAGTAATTTGACTTGTATATACTCTTGTTAGTTTCTACATACACCAAGTGGTTGTTCATATTATATTACGATAAACGTTATAACTCAACAACTAGATATATGGGAGCTCGTATCAGGTTTGACGAGCTCACTGGTATATGAAATGGTAGAGGTACACTAGTACTTCTAGATCTTTTTTTGTGGACGCGTGTGATTTTGGATTGACATTGAGTGTAGCTTATGTGCTGCATCATCCCTCTCTACCGGCATAAACATGTTGTAATAAAAAGTTGTAACAAAAATAGAGAAAATAAAAATAGAATGGCGCTACACTCTTAATTCTATGGATAATAATAAGTGACAAGCCTTAAGCGAGTGATCGTTACAAGAAAACTTGATTTTAGATAAGATCAAAAGATATGGTATAATCTAGAACCAAAAAGAGATATAATTTTCTAAATACACAGTATTTTCTTCAACAAAAGTATTCTCCATTTTATTATGTAATTCTCCCTATAAAAAGGAAATATTTTATTGGGTTGATTACAAATAATATAAAAATCACAATAATCGAACATCAATTCCTATTTATTGCACTCATTATCATGTCTAGTAGTTGCACTAATTACATTGTCTAAAATTAATAAAAAAATATGATTAGAACAGTAATACAAGAAACTCAATAGTCACTTAGCAAGTCAAATAACAAGTTGTTTCTACTACACCAATAAATTATTTCTACATTTTGTTTTGTGCTCCACTTTCTCATGAATAAGTTCATTATTTGTTTTAATTTAAATTAACAAAATAAAAAACTTCAGGCCGCTCATGACTCCATCAACTTTAAGCCAATTTTTTACCATGAAAAAGTTGATTTTGCTCTTGAGTCTAAAAGATAAATTGTAGATAATTCTCTAAGTTTTGAAACAAATTAAATATCATGTCAATCGGACATCTAAAACTTCAAATATAGCCAAAATAATTTGGTTCTTTTTATTCCATTAAAAAATGAATTCTTCTTGTACGGTAAGAGCTTTATAGAATCTTATCACATACCATTACAAATCCTAGGGGTGGGAAAAAAACCAAAAAATGAACTAGTTTGGAGAACTAAATCGAATCAAATTGTTTTTGAACTATATCGAATCATAATATTGAGAACCAAACTTATTTTAAAATCAATTTTTTAACTGAACCGGTTTGAAGAAATAGAGGTGAACTGTAACCATAGCTTAGTTTAAATTTTTTATTCTAACAAAACCTTAAAATTCTAAAATGTTCATAAATCATAATCAATGTTTCATATGTTCAGAACCCTTAAGTCGAAATGGCCCATGGTCGGCCCGAATAGAAAAGTCATTTGTTTCTTCTCTCTTCACGCAACAATTCTCTATTTGGTCTTCTATCTTCCCGTAACTGCGTCCTCCGTCTTCTGTCAATTCCCCTCATGTATTCATTCACCTCTGTCTTACCATTTTCATTTTTCGTTTTTAGGTTTTCACTGTTTCTCCATTTTGATTTATCTTCGTTATTTTGCTTGACAATTTTGTTTGTCTAATACCCTTTTGAGACAAGTTCATGTTTTTACCATACAAAACTTTTGAAATGAAAAACTAGTTATGTGTTGAAAATTTGAGTTCTTGCATTTTATTCCTACAATGATTTGTATTTTGCTTTTGATTGTTTTGCTATTTTTTTTTTTTTTTGAAATTTT
>JBBPBT010000821.1:488203-505769 GCA_037974875.1 Cicer bijugum | reverse complement strand
ATCAACAAAGGTTGCTCAATAAATAAATGAGAGATTTTGATAATAACCAAATATGGGAATAATAGAAAGAAACAAAGAAAATGTGATAAAAATCCATGTATGGGGGTCATAACTGAAGACCATAACAAACAAATGTTCAATATCATAATCATAATAAGAATCTAAAACCAAGATAGTAAAAAAAATCTTTAAAATAAAAATATAATCATAAGTAGAGCTGTAAAAAAAGCTCCCAACTACAAGGCTCCTTCAATTTTTTATTTATTAAACCTTTATTATTAGGCCCTATCAAAATAACTTTTTCAAAATTTTGGCCCATTATTTTATGGGGCCTAAGGGAGGGGGTCTAGAGCCCCCAATATTTTGTTAATTTTGAGATTCTTTTTTGAAAAAAAAATTTATCCAAAAAAAAATGAAAACTTTTTATCGAAAAAAAAATCAGACATTTTTTATCGAATAAAAATCCGAAATTTTTTATCGAAAAAAACTTTATTTCTCAAAAAAGTAAATAGATTCTTTTTAAAAAAGGGGGCTTATGGACCTACTAAGCCCACTAAATTTTAGGAGACTTTTAGTTTATGAGACCTCGTTTTTTGAGACATTTTAAGTTATTAATTTTAGGGACTTATCAAATTGACAGCTCTAATTATAAATAAAAAGTTCGAGCCGTATCCATATTACCGGTGTTGTTGATAATCTTGAGACTAACAAAGATCGGGCTTCATAAAGGTGAAGCAAAGGGAGAATAAACTCTAGAATAGTAATAGCTATAAATAGTAGGTAGTTTTCTCTTTATCTCTCTATATTATAGAAAATCATCAAAATACACATAAATTAATTACTTCAGAGATTATTGGGGTGGAAGAATAAAGTCTCTAAAGCATAGCATGCAAAATCATCAAAAGCCTGAAACCCAACAGGGACCCAATTTTCACAAAAAAGCCCAATTAGTAAAAAAACTGGGCCAAGCCCATAAACGACCGACACACTTCGTTTTTCCTTCTTCCTCTTCCACTTTATTCTCACTACATTCTGCAATCAACAATGGAAGAATCTCAGCATCATCACCACCACGAAGACCATCACAGTCCAACCTCCCCTCAATCGCAATCACTACCCACAACCGGCACGTGCTGTAAGTGTGGCGGTCCCACAACCTTCGCACCACCACCAGTATCACCATCCTTCTCAGAAATCTCACCACCGCCAACTTACCGTCCCATCCGCGCTCCGGCGATCCCACCGGACCCAAACTCACAACGCGCCATCATCCTCGCTCCGGTCCCACAAGCACAACACGTCCCCATAGCTTCACCACCTTACCATTTTCAAATCCCAATCAAACGTATCCAAACCCCCGAAGATATTCGCCGATTCCACGACTCTGATTCCGGGAAAAACTTCCTCGGGTTTATCGTTGCACTCTCCGAATCAATCCGCGGTCGGAAAATCTCCGATCCATGCCACCAATCCGAAACCACCAATACCATTGTTTCCATCCTCGAAACCCTAACCCAATGGATTGACGAAATTCCTCCAATTCAACAAGCCGCACGATACGGTAACATCGCTTACCGAAGCTGGCATGAACGCCTCGTGGATTCCGGTTCCTCCCTCATGTTCCGGTTTCTCCCGGAGAATCTTCATCCGGCGACCGTTGAACTCGTTCCGTATTTCTCCGACAGCTTCGGGAACTCAAGCCGAATCGATTATGGAACCGGACATGAAACGAATTTCGCAGCGTGGCTTTATTGCTTGGCGAGATTGGGGGTGATTGGAGAAGAGGATTACCCAGCTGTAGTAAGTAGGGTTTTTGTGAAGTACCTTGAATTGATGAGAAAGTTGCAATTGGTTTATTGTTTGGAACCTGCAGGTTCACATGGTGTCTGGGGGCTTGATGATTACCACTTTTTACCCTTTATATTTGGGTCTTCACAATTGATTGATCATAAGTATATGAAGCCAAAATCCATTCACAACAAGGATATTTTGGATAATTTCTCTAATGAGTATCTTTACCTTGCCTGCATTGGTTTTGTTATGAAGGTGAAGAAGGGTCATTTTGCTGAGCATTCACCTATGTTGGATGATATCAGTGGGGTGCCTAATTGGAAGAAGGTTAACAGTGGATTGCTTAAGATGTATAAAGCTGAAGTCTTGGAGAAGGTTCCTATTATGCAGCATTTTCTTTTTGGCTCCCTTATTAAGTGGTATGCGTGCATTTTGGTTTTCCTATTTATTCAATTTTTGAATATTTGTTTCATATGAGTTTATGTGTTGTTTAATTGCCTGAGGTCTTTTGGGTTAAGACAATCACATTTACGAAATGTTTGGACACTATCTTCCTGCGAGGATTCGAACTGTGGTTCACCATGTTCTGGGAACTAGACCAAACCACAAATGGTTATTTTCTTTTATAGGTTATTCATTTGTTGCTATATGGAATGTGGATATCCATCCTATACTATTTATAAAACTTAGTTAGCACGTGACACCATTTCCACCTATCATAAATAGGAAGAGAAACCACCTAGACATTTACCATTATAGTCTTATATAGACTTCATGTCAGTGTCACTATGACAAAAGTTTCTTACCCGTGCTGAGGATGTGCTGCCCCGTTTAAGTAGAATAATATAGTTTAAGAAAATGAAACCATTATCTTAAAAAATAATCAATTCCTAAAACAGTTTTTAATGAAAATTTTGCTCAGTAATAAAACAAGCCAAAAAACTTCAATTGTTTACATAAAAAATAATACATTTGGATCTGCTTCTAAAAGGTGAATTGAACAATGGGGTGTAGTCTATCATAATCATACCGAGTCTAAGAGATCTCCTGATATCTATGATCACCAGTCATTTCAAGTGGTAATCATGTCCCATGAATTAGAAATTGATAACTGCTGAGTTCTTCTATAGAAATTACAAAAGTTAACTAATAACCTAAAGGCAATACTTTTGTTTGCTGTCCAGAGTAGCAATCTTGAGTTATGTGCTAAACTGTAGGCTAGAGTGCGAGTCACGAGTCTTCATATGTTTGTGCCTTATCATTTATAGAGGTTCTAGTTTGCAAACTAGTATTCATCTTATTAAACAAATATTATGGGTTAATTCATGTAATGAAATTAGGTCATCTGTTTTTGCTTTGTCTGCCTTGATTGTCCATTAAGTTAATGCATGTCAAAAGCAGACATAAAGAATTTGTTATTTGTGTTCACTTTTGGATGAATTTCATTTTAGTGAATTTTTATGGGTTGTGCCTCAATTTTAAAAATACTAGAAAACAAAGCTTTGACTTTCCTACAAAGTTTAAACTCTCTCAAGCACCCTTTGCACTGTTCTAAAAACTCTCTTGTGTTTTCATAAAGCAAAGATTCTCTCTCTCTCTCTCCACTCATGTTATTGACTTGTTGGGCAAATAATTAGATATTATTTAATGATGAAATTATGTGATGTGTTTGCTCCATGCAACGATTGATGTTTATAATATTTGTTGTCAATGTTGATGATGCATTTCAATTAGTTAGACATGATTGCACGGTCTTGCATTTACTTTGCTAGCAGATGACTTTTCAAAAAATATTGGTTGCATTGAATCGCATGGTTGTCAAGTATCTTATGATACACACAAATCATTTCTTGTTTGGACATAGATTGTTGTAACAAGAATCTCGGTTCATTTTGATAAATCACAATTTTCCCCTAAACTTGTGTAGTGAGTAGTCAGACACCTTTTTTGTTGATTTTGTGTAGCCAACCACTATCCTTTTGTTATCTTGATTTAGGACTTTAATCTTGAGTAATTTTGTGGTTCGTATGTAATATATTTCCTTATATTTTTGCACATGTCACCTATTTTACCTTTTTTTTTTACTTAGTAACATCATTATTTTATTGATAATGTATCTTATGATTAGTAATAAGATTCAATTCACAATTTGGAAAATAGTTCTTATTCACGATTTATAATTCTATTTGATAAATGATAACCACATTGATTTGCATTGGTGTGGTTAAAAGGTCTGTGAGTGAATTGATGCACAAGAGATATCATATAAGGCTGTAAATATACATCAGATTATGAAATGCTGCTGTCCATTAATGCATGGTATTATCTAAAGTGGTGTTATTCTATATTCTTATGTTGAATCCCATGTTTTTATATTTCAGCTCTGCTTTAAACTGATTCTATAATCATTTGCTTCATAAACTTTACATCTTTGCCATAAAAGTCAGGCTGACTTTCCTGAATATCTCAGCCTATGCCCTATGGGTTGATCACACAGGTCATGTCTTTCCTAGCATTTGGAGATGATTAGTGTGCATATTACTTAGTGTAGTATATTATTTTTACCTTCATGTTTGAATTGTTTCCTAACTTCTGATTTTTTTTCCTTCTGTTAGGGAATAGTGCTTTGAGTCACTTTGCTGAGGCGAAGCATACCGGGTTGATGAAATCGAATATAGGAAGTTATTAGAGTATATTATATATATATAACAGTTATATCGTTGATTTGATATGCTCACTTTGTTGTGGAACTTGTTCTCTGTAAAAGATAATGGATAGAGTTTCTTCCTATTGCTATATGATGACTGACGAAAATGTTTGCTACTAGTCCAAGAATAGTCATAAGCACCCACAAGATCTGGTTAATGTATTTATTCTACTTCACTAGATTCTGGCTCCTGCATTTCCTCAAAAAAAAAAAAAGGATAACGGCTCTTGAATTTTGAGCAGCTCCCCTCTATGTATCTTGGTGATGAGATTTGGAAATTATTAAATTTTCTAGTGAATAAATAAGTTTGAAAATTCACTGCTGGTTTCAGTTTGTCAGGGAAGGTGCAATTCAGTGATATGAGGTAGAACACTGAAGGAGTTGCAGAGTTTAATCTCTGCTTCGGCCTATGCTGTAAATGATTTTCCTTTTTAAAAAACAACTGGTTTCAAAACTTTATATTCTTTTGACTGTTAATTGTTTCCTTTTAAACCCAATAATTGTTGTTTGGTTTGGGTTCAGAGCTATACTACAAAAAGATCACGACTTCCCTCATTGCCCCATATCAGCATAGTTTGTGGTTTTTATTTTATTGCTTGACGATATATTCATTTTTTTTTATTGAAAAATAACAAAAATATAAAAACCTTTAAAAATAATTATTTGGTGATAAAACTTATTTGTTTGTCAAAAAAGTCAATTGCTAGTGGGTATGAAGAAGTTTTGTAAGAATTATTTGTAATAAATCTAATAATATTATTTTTAATAACAGTATTTTAAGTTCAAAATGGATTTAAATTTTAGCTTAATAAATTTTACTGAATAAAAAAATATCATATGTAACACCTTAAATTTGATAATAAACTATTTTATTAATTAAATAGGATTTTAAATAATTAATTTGATGTTAAAGTTATTTTAGAATATATGTCGATAAATTTAGTGAGTAAATTTTGTTATATGGATGTTTTCTAGGATGTACTAGGTTGATACATATTATATTACATGAGCGATATAAATAATACATATTATATTTTATTATTTAATATATTTTAATAGTATTTTAGTGTAATATATATTTTAAAGAAAAAGATTTTATGCGATTTTATGTGTATATACATGTACTCAATTAATATAATACTTTTATGTGCGCTTGACAGATGTTAAGTATACATATAGTTATATTTCAATTATTTATAACTATTTTCTATTTTTAGTTATTTTTTTATAAACAATTATCTTGATATAAAATTGATATTGTGTTTGATTTCGTTTATTTTTAAATTCTTGTTATGGTATTGTGATTTTATATATATTTATTATAATTTAGTAATTAATATAAAATATTGATGTTTTATTTATTTATTTTATAATTTTGACTATTTTCTAATATGATGGTATTATTATAATGTGAGTATTTTGAGAAATAAGTATTACTGTAGAAATTATTTTGAATGTGAGAGTTTTCATTATTAGTAAGATACTCTAATGTATAAATTATTAGTAGTAATTGGAAAATTGGAGGAATATTAAAAAGGAGATTAAACAATTATTAATTTTATTTTAGCATAATAATAATAATAATAATAATAATAATAATAATAATAAAATGGGGTTAAATGAGTTAGATTAATAATAACTAATATATATGTATATATATAAAAGGTCAAATAAAACTTAAATAGGCTACAATTTAAAAGCTGAAGAGCAGCCGCACTTGGAGAAGAAGAACCAGGCACTTGGAGAAGAAGAACTAGGCACTTGAAAAAAAAAAAAGAAAATTGACACCGGTGATCGATAACTGTTCCGTAAAAGTTTCTCCGTTTTCATCTAAATTTGAAATTCGTTATTTTGCACCGTTCCTTCACTGTAAGTCCGATTTGAGTGAAATCAACGCCAAAACGATCGTGTGAAAAGTTGCTATATTATCCACTGATTGGTTTTCTGATTTATGATCGATTGAAGGATAAAGAGTCAAAGAACAAAGACTGTTTGGACGTCGAGTCGTATTCATAGGTGAAAGCGTCGAAATAAGGTAAGGGGTGAGTAAGCATTTGAATTCATAAGTATAATATATTATGAGATGAATGGGAAAACCGTATTTCCCAACTATTCATCCGGGCTTGCTACGTATGGCAGTAGCCCTTTGAGAGATAAATTAATTAATGTGCAAATATGAAAATTGTGAGATTAAAATATAGAATAGAAATATTTGTAGGGTGTTGATTGATTTAATTATTTGAATGTGTGATATTGATATTATTGTGATATTGGGTGTCAAATTAAATTTATATATATGTTTGATTAGATGAGTTTATGTGATGTGATAACAAAATATGGATGTGTTGTGATAATTTTATATAATGATGTACGATTAATAATTCTGATGTTATAAATTTGTGATAAGTTTATGTGATAATGTTTGATTGATGATAGTGATGCTATAAATTTGTGATGAGTTTATGTGATGATAATGATAGTGATTTCTAAACCGTGATGAGAATATTGAATTAACTTCATAGTTGATGAAATAATGGTGATTTTAATTTGTGTTTAAGATGACGGTTTTAATGGAGTATTATATACCAACGAGGGGAGAAAATAAATATTGTGAATTTGTGAAGTGGAAATTATTTTATCATCATATAGGTAGGGCCTGACAAGCCTAGTGATTATGGAGAAGTACAGCTGAATGAGTCTGATCGTGACGGTCTGCTGTCGAGTCTTAACGTAAGATTGTTAGACCTTGGAGGTATTCGGATGGAGAATTCCTATGTGACTTGGAGGTAGCACTCCAAATGTCGGGAGCTAGCATGCAACACACGTTTACCTCGACTGTCACGTATATGTGTCTCAGGTTGAGTTGAGGGGATCTATGAGGACATGACCAATTTGAATTGTCCGTCCACCGAGATGGTGGCATAGTATCAAGCCTCCTAACCAAGTACTTCAGAATTAGAATGGTACCACATTGTGAAGTAGAGTCTAAGCTCATGCATAGTATTGCATTTCCCTGTGATTGTTTTGTTGTGATTGATGTGTTTCAAAGGTAATAATAATTAGATGACTTTATGCATATTATAATGAGATGATTATTTTACTTAAGTGACTTTGATGTTATAGTATGATACTATTTAATTAAATATTTTGATATATCGTAAAGTGATTATGATACGGTTCTATTATGATTGTTTGCGTGTTCTTCTTACTCATATTATACTATTAACATGATTTCAAAACTCACCTCCTTCGTTGTTTGTGTTTGACTGGTTCAACCATACATTTGCGAAATCGCAGTTATTACATGTTAATGAGTCTTGAAGTTCAAGTTTGGGAAGAACCCCGCTCTGATAGGTGATACCGGAAATAAGGATTTTAATTTGTATTTTACTTATTTAATTTGAATCAAATTTTTGTATGAAAACCTTAGAAGTACTAGCAAGTTTTTAGAATTAAATCAATTAATTATACTTAAATCAAGTTTATTGAGATTAAATTGTTTTATTTGAGTAATAAAATTTGAATTGTTGCATGTGTACTTTGAGAAACGTGATATCCTAAATTAGTTACAAAAGTTTTTATTTTCTTGAAAATATAATTTTATAAGAATATAATATAAATTATTATATATATTATTTTGGGATTTAGGGTGTCACATCATATGTTAAAATAAATTTCATAATTTACATTCTATTGATTTCTATCAAAGAACCGCGTGTGCTTGAAGAGAAAAATTAATAAAAAAAAATGAATTTGTGTGTACTTCTAAAATCTACCTTATAAACAAATGTTTTATGAAATAGTATATAGGACACGGGACATGTGACATGATATTAGATTACCTACCTAGCCTGTTCAATCATATTTAATTTGACAAATAAAATCATAATTAAGAACAAAAAAAAATTATTATTATAATTTATGTTGAGACAAATTTTATATTTAAAGTTTTGATGAAAATAAATAAAAGTTAATTAAAAAAGTTAATTATAATTTTAAAATATTATGTTAATTTAACTTGTGTTTTTTAATGAATTTAATTAAGAACAGAATCAAGCAAAATAAAGAAGACAACAACAAGAACATTAAAACATATATGTAAGATTTATGGGTCACATATATAATTAATTAATAAAGTGTGTTAGGGTCATTATATAATTAGTCAATAAACTAGGGGTCAAATAATATATAATAGTTTATGGCTAAAGAGCGTACTAATTATGAAAAATTAATAGTGTAGATACCAAACGGTTTCTAATTTAATGAGGGGCTGAATTAGTAATACTGCAATTTGGGATATAACTAATAATAGTTATATATAGGGGTAGTGGTCCCCAAGGCAAACACAACAAGACTATTCAGTTTCACAAACCCTAAAGAGAAAATTCTCTGGTTCTCTCTATCCCCATCAAGAGAGCAAGGTCTTTAGGGTGTTTTGCTGAGGAAGATCACCCAAGTTGTATTGTGACAATAGATCAGCAGTCCTGTATTCTAACAATAATAGGAGCTCAACCAAGTCAAAGCACATTGACATTAAGTTCCTAGTTGTTAAAGAGAAGGTACAAAGTGGACAGATATCCATAGAACACTTAAAGAACGAAACTTAGAAACTCACATTATAGGAAAATAAATCAATAAATAAATACATATGTTCAAATCATGGAATTTAACCCATCTCAAGATACCCAATGCACCATCGGTGTCAAGTCTTTGGATAGTAACACCAACTGCTAATGGTACTCTTGTTGCAACGATCAACTATTGACAATAAGACATGTCAAACAATAAACCTTCCTTTGGGCCGATTTACTGCTCACATGTATACCAAATAATTGTCACACACTTATCATTGCAGGTGTACATGTAATTCTGCCAAATATTAACCTTCCTTTGGGCCGGTCAATACCCGCATGAATAAACATATACTGAGCCATTTGACACTTTTCACGAGCAATTTAGACAAGAGATGTCACTTTGGCGACGTCAAGTTTCAATTAACTCATTCAAAATGTCAAACTTGACTTGAACATATATTTATTATATCCGAATAAAACAATATTTAAAAAAAAATATTGTCCACTAATATAAATTGTGTTTCATTAGTATTTGATAATTATTGTTTTATCAAAAAAAAAAATATTCAATGATAAATATCAAATATTGCAATGAGTGAAATTGGTATCCTCTTCATGAGAGGAAAAATCATAACAATTAAAAGAAATACGTTAGATACATAACTTAAAAAAAAACTAATTTATTCTAAGTTTGAAGAATGAATTTATTATTGTTGCTCATTTGATATCAATATTATTAAAACTGCAAACTATTATTATTAATATTATTATTAAAACTGCAACAATCAAAGTTGTTGTTGTGTGACAGGCCAAGGGTTCAAGTCGTGGAATAAGCCTCTTGCAAATGTAAGGTAAGGAAGTCTACAACAGACCCACACTGAGGTTCACAAGCTTTAACCCCGCAAATTGAGAGGTTATTTTTTTTTTTTTTTTTTTCAAGATTTGAATCTGTGACCTAGGCAGCAACCTTTCATTGCGCCAAGGCTCTAGTCGGAATGCTGACAGTCAAGGCTTAAGAAAATTGAACCTTGATACTACATTTTGCTACTTCAACAGAGAACAAAAAACAAAAAAAATAAAAATAAATAAATTATAGAAAATCTTTATAGTAAACCATCAATGGCACATCAACACGAAAGAAAAGAAAACAAATTATAACCGAAATTCCCTAAGATTTCAATCATGTCAAAATTCCCAAATTGAATCCTAAAAGTAAAGACAATAACTGAATTTCATCATGAATTAAACATGGTAGGCTCTGATACCAATTGTTGGAATACAATCCCTACAACCTTATGCTCAATTAATCCATGCCAATTACATGATGAATAACCAAAGGCGGAAGCGTACCTGTGGGAATTGCCATTTATGAAATCCTGGGATGATGATGATAAAGCCAATGGGTTGGGTGATCTTCCTCAGCAAAACACCCTGAAGACCTTGCTCTCTTGATGGGGATAGAGAGAACCAGAGAATTTTCTCTTTAGGGTTTGTGAAACTGAATAGTCTTGTTGTGTTTGCCTTGGGGACCACTACCCCTATATATAACTATTATTAGTTATATCCCAAATTGCAGTATTACTAATCAAGATTCCTCAAACTGTAGCACACCCATGTGAGTAGTATGCTCATGAAAGACCTTGGGTGGTAGACCTTTAGTGAGTGGATCCGCAATCATGGAGTTTGTCCTTAAGTGTTCTATGGATATTTGTCCACTTTGTACCTTCTCTTTATTTAATTTACAGCATCTATTGCTTTCATATCTGCAAATTTGAGTTCTATTCCTGTCCTTAATGGGACAAATTTTAAGGAATGGGAAGAGAACATTCTGATTGTTCTTGGCTGCATGGATCTAGACTTTGCATTAAGAATTGATCGACCCCCTACTCCTAAGGACTCTAGTTCTTCTGAGGAAAAATTAGAGTATGAGAAATGGGATCGCTCAAATCGCATAAGTCTTATG
This sequence comes from Cicer bijugum, assembly GCA_037974875.1. NCBI lineage: Eukaryota > Viridiplantae > Streptophyta > Magnoliopsida > Fabales > Fabaceae > Cicer > Cicer bijugum. The sequence continues at coordinate 494,734 of JBBPBT010000821.1, read as the reverse complement.
ATCATAAAGCGTGGCATTCCTGAGGTCTTTAGAGGTGCTGTCTCGGATGAGATAGTTACAGCTAAAAATTTCCTTGCTGAGATGGAAAAACACTTTGTAAAAAGTGATAAGGCTGAAACAAGTTCTTTGCTTCAGAATTTAATTTCCATGAAGTATCAAGGCAAGGGAAATATAAGAGAGCACATTATGATGATGTCCAACATTGCTTCTAAGCTTAAAGGACTAAAGCTTGAGTTGTCAGATGACTTACTCATTCATTTAGTATTACTGTCTCTTCCTTCGCAATTCAGTCAGTTTAAGGTGACTTATAACTGTCAAAAGGAGAAATGGACTCTTAATGAGCTCATTTCATTATGTGTGCAAGAAGAGGACAGGCTGAAGCAAGATAGGACTGAAAGCGCTCACTTTACTAGCATCTCTAAAGACAAGGGCAAAAGGAAAAGAATTGAGGAGCCCAAGAACAAAGCTGTTGCTAAGGGTCCAGAACAAAAGAAGCAGACTAAAGATAACAATTGCTTCTTCTGCAGGAGTTCTGGACACGTGAAGAAGGATTGTGCCAAATATCACGCTTGGCGTGTTAAGAAAGGTATGATTCTGTCTTTGGTCTGTTCTGAGGTTAATTTAGTTTCAGTACCTGGAAACACTTGGTGGTTAGACTCTGGTGCAACTACTAACATCAGTGTTTCAATGCAGGGTTGCCTGAACTTCCGAAAGCCTAATGATACTGAAAGATGCATCTATGTAGGAGATGGGAAGAAGGCAAAAGTTGAAGCCATAGGAAAATTTAGATTATTATTAAGTTCTGGTCATTATTTGGATTTACAAGACACTTTTGTTGTACCGTCATTTAGACGGAATTTGGTCTCTATTTCTTATTTGGACAAATCAGAATATTATTGTTCATTCGGGAATAAAGAATTTACTTTGTCTTTAAATTCGAATGTTGTTGGAACCGGTTTTCTTTCTGGTTATGATAATCTTTATTTGTTAACTGTGGCTAACTATAATGAAACCCTGAGTGTGGAATCACGTGGTACTAAGCGAAAAATTGACAATTTCAATTCAGGAGTGCTTTGGCACAAGCGTCTGGGTCACATCTCTAAAAATAGAGTTGAACGACTTGTGTCAGATGGAATTTTAGATTCCATTGACTTCACAGACTTTAACATTTGTGTAGCATGCATTAAAGGAAAACAGACTAAAGATAAGAAATTAGGCGCATATAGAGCTACAGACGTCTTAGAATTGATACATACGGACATCTGTGGGCCATTTCCAACTCCTTCTTGGAATGGTCAACAATATTTTATATCATTCATAGACGATTATTCTAGATATGCCTACCTTTACCTAATTCACGAAAAGTTCCAATCAATAGACGTGTTCAAATCCTTTAAGGCAGAAGTTGAGAATCAACTTAATAAGATAATTAAAAAGGTCAAATCTGATCGTGGTGGTGAATACTACGACAGATATGACGGTTCAGGTGAACAACGTCCGGGACCATTTGCCAAATACTTAGAGGAATGTGGAATCGTCCCACAATACACTATGCCGGGGTCACCCAGCATGAATGGTGTAGCTGAAAGACGAAACAGGACTCTTAAGGATATGGTGAGGAGTATGATTTGTCATTCAACCTTGCCAGAGTCACTCTGGGGAGAGGCATTAAAAACAGCAGCATACATTCTTAATAGAGTACCAACTAAGGCAGCAGCTAAAACACCTTATGAGCTTTGGATTGGGCGTAAGCCTAGTCTGAAACACCTTCATGTTTAGGGATGTCCAGCTGAGGCAAGGCCTTATAGGCCGAATGAAAAGAAATTTGAACCCCGAACAATTAGCAGCTATTTTATAGGGTACTCAGAAAAATCAAGGGGCTATAAATTTTACGACCCTAATTTGAGAACAATTTTTGAGACGAGAACGACAACGTTCTTTGAGGATATTGAGTTTGGGGGGAAGATTAAGGTCAAAGATTTTGTCTTTGAGGAAGAATCGGTAACAATTCCAGAACTGATTCTTCCACCAATTGATTTTCCCATCATTGAACAAACTCAAGATGATCTGGTTGTTCAGGAAGAACAAAATCCAGGTCAAATTCAAGATCCTCAAGAACAAGTGCCTCAAGAGTCAGCTCCATTGCGGAGATCCACTAGAGAAAGGAAAAATGCTATTTCGGATGATTATGTAGTATTTATCAATGAGGTAGAGGAAAATGTTGGCAAGACGGAAGACGACCCGGTCAACTTTCATCAAGCCATGCAAGATCCTCGTTCAGATAAGTGGATTGAAGCAATGAATGAGGAGTATAAGTCCATGCAAGACAATTCAGTTTGGGAACTTATCCCATTACCTGAAGGAGTGAAACCCATTGGTTGCAAATGGATTTTTAAAACCAAGCGGGATTCCAATGGTAATGTGGAGAGATATAAGACACGTCTTGTAGCTAAGGGTTATACTCAAAAGGAGGGGATTGATTATAAAGAGACTTTCTCTCCGGTTTCATCGAAGGACTCTTTAAGAATAATCATGGCTCTTGTTGCTCACTTTAATTTGGAGCTTCATCAAATGGATGTAAAGACAGCGTTTCTCAATGGCGACATTGATGAGACGATCTATATGGTGCAGCCAAAAAACTTTGTGTTGGGAGACCCAAAGAATATGGTGTGCAAACTAAGAAAATCCATTTATGGGCTAAAACAGGCTTCTCGTCAATGGTACCATAAATTTCATCAAGTAATTCTGTCATTTGGTTTTGAGATGAATACAGTTGATGATTGTGTGTATCATAAGTTCAGTGGGAGCAGACATATTTTCCTGGTCTTGTATGTTGATGACATACTGCTTGCCACTAACGATATAGGCATGTTGCACGAAACTAAGAAATTTCTATCAAAGCATTTTGAGATGAAAGATCTTGGTGATGCCTCTTTTGTATTAGGAATTCAGATACACCGAGACAGATCTCGAGGTATTCTTGGATTGTCACAAAAGAGCTATATCGATAAGGTTCTCAAAAGGTTTGGGTTACAGGATTGCAAACCAGGGGACACCCCAATTGCTAAGGGAGACAAGTTTAGTCTCAAACAGTGCCCTAAGGGAAGTTTGGAAATTCAAGAAATGCAAAAGATCCCTTATGCTTCAGCTGTAGGGAGTCTTATGTATGCCCAAGTATGTACGCGTCCAGACATAGCGTTCATAGTAGGGATTTTAGGCAGATATTTAAGCAATCCAGGTCTTGACCATTGGAAAGCAGCCAAAAGGGTCATGAGATATTTGAAGAGAACAAGAAACTACATGCTCACATATAGGAGGTCAGACCAGTTAGAGATCACTGGGTACTCTGACTCGGATTTTGCGGGATGCCAAGACAGCTTAAGATCAACTTCAGGCTATGTTTTTCTGTTAGCTGGTGGAGCAGTTTCTTGGCGTAGTGCCAAGCAAGGTCTTACTGCTTCATCAACCATGGCAGCAGAATTCGTAGCAATTCATGAGGCATATGACCAGGGCATTTGGCTGAGAAATTTTGTCACGGGGCTGCAAATAGTTGAAGGGATTGAAAGACCACTCAAGTTGTATTGTGACAATAGATCAGCAGTCCTGTATTCTAACAATAATAAGAGCTCAACCAAGTCAAAGCACATTGACATTAAGTTCCTAGTTGTTAAAGAGAAGGTACAAAGTGGACAGATATCCATAGAACACTTAAGGACAAACTCCATGATTGCGGATCCACTCACTAAAGGTCTACCACCCAAGGTCTTTCATGAGCATACTGCTCACATGGGTGTGCTACAGTTTGAGGAATCTTGATTTTAGTAGGAGTTTCGTCCATTATATAATTTATGTCCTATGTTTAATTGTAAAATACAAATACATTGTATTTGGATTTTCTGATTAAAAATGAAGTTTAAAATATTCAGTTTTGGTTACTTTGTACATTTAATTTATGGTATGATCTCGTTCCGTAAAGTAGGACCAATTGAAAATTGACATGCACTGACCAACTTCATGTAATTTTCATGCTACACTTTTCATAATGGGTCTATGTCATTTAGTTGTGTCAGTGCGGGTGATCATTGATGGGTTCAGTTATGCTTATTATGACGAAAGCCTCTTTGGTTCCATGTGCTGATACGATTAATGGACGGGACAATTTGGATTAGGCTCAAGGTAATTATAATGACATTTTTGACGTCATAAAGTCTAACACACTCCTAAGGATACATGTTTGACCAGTGGGAGATTGTAAGATTTATGGGTCACATATGTAATTAATTAATAAAGTGTGTTAGGGTTATTATATAATTAGTTAATAAACTAGGGGTCAAATAATATATAATAGTTTATGGCTAAAGAGCATAATAATTATGAAAAATTAATAGTGTAGATACCAGGCGATTTCTAATTTAATGAGGGGCTGAATTAGTAATACTGCAATTTGGGATATAACTAATAATAGTTATATATAGGGGTAGTGGTCCCCAAGGCAAACACAACAAGACTATTCAGTTTCACAAACCCTAAAGAGAAAATTCTCTGGTTCTCTCTATCCCCATCAAGAGAGCAAGGTCTTCAGGGTGTTTTGCTGAGGAAGATCACCCAACCCATTGGCTTTATGATCATCATCCCAGGATTTCATAAATGGCAATTCCCACAGGTACGCTTCCGCCTTTGGTTATTTATCATGTAATTGGCATGGATTAATTGAGCATAAGGTTGTAGGGATTGTATTCCAACAATATAATGATCTCCAGTTTCAAAAATGTTCATAATAACATTTTGACCAATCTTTTTCTACCTCTTTAACAAAGAGTTTGCCCTAAAAATTTATTCAAATAGAATCAATACATGGCAAGAAACAAGTAACATTCATCCAAACTCAAAAAGGTTATTTTATCACTAAAATAAAAGGACTCAAAAAACAGTCAAAACTAGAACAGTTTGAAACTCTAAAATCAAACTATCAAGAAAGTTTGATCAACCTTGATATATGAAAAGATATTGCAAATGACATCCAGAATGATCAAAACAGGAACTCCAAATTGATCATCAAATCTCCAGAAAGATCAAAATGACAGATCCAGATTGATAATCAATCTTTGTTTTCTGCATAACTCCAACAATAGTTTATTCTCTTCTACAATGACTTATAATCCTTCTCCAAACTCCTTTGGCTACATTCAAGACTTATCTTCGAAACTATACCATCCAAGTTTAAGGGAGAAACTTCAAAGGCTTTTTAACTAAAAGACAGAGTTGATTTAAAGTTGTAACAGAAAAGTCAAAAGCAGTTTTAAATCAATTTAAGGCTGGATTATTTTTATTCTGAAATATTTGTTTCAATAAAAAATATAGAGCACTACCAACAACTCTTTTTGACCTTCATTAAATGCTTCTAAAGCATATAAATAGAAGGCCAATATCCAAGATCAATACAAGAAATTCAAGTGCTGTAAAATTCCACAAATAAATCACATACACATACTTGAAGTTCTAAAATTTCACAAAGAAGAAGCAAATCTAAAGTCTTATATTAGATTGCGTAATTATCAATGAATCCCTTGTAAAGAATCAATTCTCAAACAAGAGTTGAGAAATCCCAGATTCTGTCAAAAAACAATCTTATTGTAAAAACTCAAACTATAAGAGTTTCTTTATATTTTGTTTAGATTGTATTGAATCCTATCAAAGTTAGATAGGTGTTGTTGTTGCTTTCTGGGTGGAAAGTAATAGAGATTAAAACAGATCAAGGTTGATCTAGACTAAGTGCTGTAAAATCAAGAAGGTTCTTTGTTATAAATACTTAGTGGAAAATCTCACAGTGTGAGGACTTGACGTAACCCAAGTTGGGTGAACCAGGATGTTTCATTGTGTGGTATTCTCTATCATATCTCTTTGTTTGTTACACTTAATTGATTAACTAAGATAAAACACAAACTGTTAAGGAACGTTCTCTATTTTATAATAAAATCAAGAACGTTCTTCGTTTTTCTGTTTTCATAACCAATATCAATTTTGAGTTATTTTCTTAAGCTTTTTACAGGAATTTTTTAAATGGTACATTTACAATTCAAACCCCCCATTTCTTGTAAATCGACATTGTTACTTCAATTTAGTTATAATTAATATTGAAAAAAAACTATTATTATAATTTAGTTATAATTAGTATTAATAACGGATATAATCTATTTAGAACTTACTAATTAGGTCATGATAGATGTCTATTTATTTAATCAACAGGTTACTCTCGTTTAAGTTTTCAATTAGACTATAAAGGTTATCAATAATCTTGATTGTTAATTATTATATATCAAAAAATAATATTAATTTTATAGTCTAACACAAACACATATAGTTGTAATATTATTGGAAAATTGAGCAACTAAAATTAGAGGTACTATAATTAGATGAATTTTTTTGTAAAGACTAAAAATAAAATATTGAGATTTTATAGGAATTTAAAACTTATTTAATTTTATATTTTATAAAATAAAATTATAAAAAATAAAATAAAAACTATTAAAT
>JBBPBT010000821.1:466246-487760 GCA_037974875.1 Cicer bijugum | reverse complement strand
TTTAAAAATGTAATATATTTTTAAATTATGGAGTTTAATATATTTATATCAATGCTAAAATAAAACACAAAATGTAAACACATTTTCTATTTGATCATCTACATGTACATTTTTAAAAATTATTAATTTAAACTTAAAATTAAAATTAATATTTTCAACATTTATTTTTGGTTATAGCTCAATTATTTAATTTTTAATGAATGATTACTAATATATTGACCTTCCACTAGTTCTAAAAAAGTTAATCTTTTATATTAATTTATGTGCATAACATAATAACATTTATATTACTAAATAAATTTTATTTCAATTAATATATAAAAAAAACGTATGTAAGTTCATAAAAAAAAATTCGTAAAACAATAATTTATTTCGTGTTTAATTCGAGCTACAAATTAATTTATCACCAATCGCTTTTGTGTATTAGTGATTGGGAAGGGATAAAATCATTAAAGCACCTTTTTTTTTTTTTTGAATGTTTGATGTTTTGGGATGGACAAAATTTCAAAGTGTAGGTGGAGGCAAGGAAATACGTCATAAAATTCAAGCTATATAGATCATATGTTTATGGTTAATTTGAAAGGTTAACGATCACAATGCTTAATCAAATTTATGTTATTTCTAGACAATTGTTAGATTGGGTGAAAATTCTATTCTAGTGGTAGCTAAATTTATGTATCATATCAATTGTATCAGATCTTTTGTAATTGTTGACAGTGTTGTGAAATGCCGATAAATTTTTATAAAGTTAAAGAGTTAAAATTTAAAATTTATTAAATTAATTATAATAATATTTATTATATATTTTAAGACAAAATAAAAAAAAAATTAAAATTTGTTAGTTTCAATACAAAATTTATAATTTTGATTACTATTTAGTTAGGGAGAGATTTATTGAAAAAATAAATTTAGCAAATTTAAAATATGAGTGAGAGTGAGTGAATTAAAGTTGTTGGCTTGTTTTCATTTTTGTAGTAGTAGTAGAGAGGAGAGTAGACGGTATTAGGGGTTTTGGGTTTTTAGCGGCGGAATGGGAAAGCGAGACAAGCAGAAACAAAAACACGATAGAAGTCAACGAGGTAGAGATTACTATCTTCAAGACAATGAAGATTACACTACACACTCTTTCTCTTCTTCTTCTTCTTCAACGCTGCTTTCTCCCTCTCAAAACGACATTGAAGAAGAAATAGAAGAAGCCTCTGATGATGCTGATAACAACAATGAAGAGGAAGAAGAGAAAGAGGAAAATCATCAACACCGATCACATGATATGCCTTCGAAATTCCTCCTTTACCAACAATCTGTTCAGGTTTCTGTTCCTTATTAGTTTTTTTTTTCTTTGTTTGGTTCATTTTTAGGTGAATGATGGTATCGTGCATTGATGAAAACTTGTTGCTTAATTCTGTTGTTAAGAAGAGTAGATCAAATGGAGGTTAGTCAAATCGGCAGAGGCACAGTGGAACACCTAGATAAACTATTAGGAAAGAACTCCAGATTAATGAGCGGGAAAGAGATTTGCTGTATGATAGAAGATCCATGTAGCCGACCCTATTTAGTGGGTTTGGTTGTTGTTGTTTTGTTAGCAGCAGCCAATTTAATTGGTTTTTGTGATTTAGGTCATGTTTGTGTAAACGCTTTACTTAGAAGCTTGTAGCTTATGTAATAAGTTATTTCTATAACGAAAATAAAATATAGTTTTTCATATTAGCTATCATGAAGAGCTTGTGGAAATAAGCTGAAAACAACTTATGGATATGTCATGAGTTGTTTTCGTAAACTCTACCAGTTAGTCTTTTAAGTGTTTATGAAGTATTGAGTGTGTTGCTTAGTATTTTTTTTCCATTTAGTAGTAGCCAAATTAATTGGTTATTGTGATTTAGTCCATGTTTGGATAAATAACTTAAGTGCTTATAGCTTATCATATAATGATACAAATTAGTTTGTATAACAAAAGATAAAATAAAGTCAATTGTTTTCTTCATGTACGCTATAAGCTATTTCATTTTCATACTATCCTGGAGAGCTTACGAAATAAACAAAGCAGTTTATGGACATGTCGTAAGCTGTTTTCACAAAGACTTTTGTGATTCATTTTTTTCTATTTTGTTATTGCAGTCTCCCAAAGGAGACATTAGTTATTTGCAAAAGTTCTTTCTCACGTACGTGGGTGGAAGGATGCCTCTTCATCTTCAAGAAGATTTTTGTGGCACTGCCCTCCTTAGGTATATTCTCTCATTCTATTCTTGTTGCTGACATCTATTAGGTTAAACAACTTAACTAAGCACTTATAGAGTAAGCTTTTATCATATAAGGATTTATTTGCACAAGTTATTTCTATAACAAAAGATAAATTAAAGTTAAACTGTTTTTTGTATTAGCTATAAGTTGTTTTCAATTCATAAGCTATCAATGAAAGCTTATAAAAATAAGCTGAAAACAATTTATCAACATGTCATTAGCTCTCCCAAACAGTTTCACAAGTGCTTATGTCAATAGATAAGCTCAATTGATCCAAATAGGCTCTTGTTGTTATAATCATTAATAGTGCATTCCATTTGAAGGTTTGCTTATCTTATCTCACCCCTTTATGACATAAAATTGTGATCTCCTTGGATAAGTTGAAGACTTGAAGTTGTATTGTCTTCTAAATGTTAAAACGTGCTGAAAGAAATTGTTCACTATCACCAATATTACTGACAAATTACTATTGGTTTTGATCACTTGCGATTATTGTTATGATTATTTGTGGTTTATGCTCTTTCATTATTTATGTGTATGTAAAATCTGATTTGATTTTAAATTACATGGTTGCTTTATATCCTGGATGAAGTCTACATTTAATTCCTCACGATGTTTCATTTCTAAACTTTTTATTGCTGATTCTTGTATGTCTCAAAGCGTTAAATTAGTGTCACTTAATCCTTTATATGGGTTGATAATTTACGTCGGCCCTGATCTATTTATCTTGCATTGATTTACATTTGGCAGTACAGAATGGCTTCGTAGTGATCCAAGAAAGACAGCTTTAGGATTAGATTTGGATCTCGAGGCACTTAATTGGTGCCTGGAAAATAATATACCTAAAATTGGGGCTGATGGGTTTTCTAGAATATCTCTCTTTCATGGGAATGTCCTACAACCTCTGCAGTCTAAACTAGTGGAAATGGTTCCTGAGGAGCTCGTAAGGAACATTTCACTGTCACAGAATACAGAGAACCTCCAGAATGATGATGTGCTTGAGTCTGACATTCCAACAAACTCTGCGGCTCGAGACGACGAGTTAACTAAGAAAAACTTTCCTCTGAATGGAAGAGATATTGTGTGTGCTTTTAACTACAGCTGTTGTTGCCTACATAAACGAGTTGATCTGGTTTCTTATTTCAAGCATGCTCGTGATGCCTTGTCAAAGAAAGGTGGAATTTTTGTAATGGATTTATATGGAGGTACATCTTCAGAGAACAAGTTGAGGCTTCAGAGAAGATTTCCTAATTTTACGGTATAAGGTTCTTGATGTGAATTTCTATGATTATCAAACATTGAAGTTTTTAAATAATAACCAATATGGGATTGCTGTGGCTGTGAATATTTTCCTGGATAATGGTTTTATGATCTGAACTTTGTGATCAAAATCTGCAGTATGTATGGGAGCAAGCTGAATTCGATATTATTCAACGGAAAACAAGGATTAGCCTTCATTTTCATTTGAAAAAGGAACAGAGAAAACTTCGCCATGCATTTTCATACAGCTGGCGGCTGTAAGTTGCTTTTTATGGTTACCCTTCAAATCATATACGAATATTTTCCAATAGCTCAAACTTTTATTGTATTCTTGTTACATTTTGTATTTTTTTGTAGTTTCTGACCTTATGAAGTGTTTGTTATTCAGGTGGACATTGCCTGAGATCAGGGATTGCTTAGAAGAGGCTGGATTTCAGTCTGTTCACTTTTGGGTTCGAGCGATGCCAGACAGCTCAGAAATTACAAGAACTGAGGGGTTTGGTGTAGCAAAGGATGTAAAATATGAAGAGACAACAAGTTTTCAGCAACAAGATTCATGGAATGCTTACATAGTTGGTGTTGCATAGATTCTTAGGATGTTGTTTAATTTAGTTTTTGCTGCATCATTTGTCATAACCCGATGTCAAACATCACTTGTAACCAGTTTTTCTTTGGTTGTAACTTTTCTTTCTTTGATATTTTGTTTTACCTTGGATTTAGCTTGAGATTATGAAGCATCACAAGCTTTTAGACGTACATCCATATTAAGTTTGGTTTGAAATTTTCGTTGATTACTACTGAGAAAACCCTGCACGCTAAAATTGCGTTTTTCCATGCATGCATATGCTGATAGGAAAATACTTGGCTGGGCACATCATTTGGGCACAAACACAAAAATACATATGTGTGTCTAAGTTTATGCTCAAATATATGCGAGATTTCCTCGTAAGAATAATGTAACATTTTAAAATTTCCTTTGTAAATGAAATAATTTAAATGATTATTTTAGTCCGCCTTGTACACTTTTTTGTTGTTGGTTCATTCGTGTTAAAATAAATTAAAGTTAAAGGTTGGAAGTATAACTTAATCTGTTAAGGGTTGGAAATATAATTTAAACTTCTCACAAATTGGGTTGATTTAAAAGAAATCAAGTGCTATACTCCAAAAGACAAAAGAGGAAGGATTTGCATAAAAAAGCTAGAGTTACAAGAAGAATAAGCAGAAGACGTATGACTATAGATATACTACACTAGACTTGTGATCTAGACTTCACAATTAGTGCATCATATACATTTATCAGATTGCCTCTCATTCATGGCAGTGACATGTTTACATAAAAATAAGAAGTAAACTAAATCTTCAATTCAACTTGTTGCAGTTAGTCAAGCTGAAGGTTGTGATAGTTCTGTCTCGATAGCATGAGAATATGTCTGATGTTGATATTGGAGAGTAGAATCCAACAGTTCATCAAGAGATGTACTTGGCTTCCAACCTAACAACAGAAGAATAAACAGTAAGAAGAATGTTGAAATTCTGCAGAACAATATTATAGATTCAAAAGATTTAATGTCAGAATACCAAGCTGCCTTGTGATAATTGTCATGTCTGGGATGCGCCTATCGCTGTCGTCATAGCCTTTACCATAGAATTCCTCTGCACTCACATCCAGAGTTGATAAACTAGAGGCAGGTACATCGGCCACTTTGGCATATACCTTGATGAAAAAACAAAATGAACTAAAGCTGTTTAATTTTCTTGAAAGTCAAAGGCATGAACCTATCTAAAGACTAATTTAAAAGCCACCTGTATCATAAGCTCAGCTAGTTCCTTCACAGATACTTCATTGTCTGGGTTTCCCACATTAAAGATGTGTCCATTTGCCCTGTCAGGATTATCCTACATTTGACATGATAGCATCATAAAAACCAATAATTCATCAAACAGCCATTTGTGTCCTTAGATATGTCAAGTGGTATCTCTGTAGTTCTTGAATGTATCAAAATTACAAAGATATTATTGGATGTGTCTTTTGTTAATCAGTGTAATCTTTAGATATATCTTTTTGTTAGTTAGTTTGGGTTTTGAATGTGTCTTGTGTTAGTCAGTTCGGTCCATGAAATTATTAATAGATGAGATACTTGGGGATGTTTTTGATGTTTTGGTAATATAGACACTGCTTCACACATTTAAGAACCAAAATAAATGTTTACTCCAAAAAATTCACCTCTTTAACTTACAATCATTAACAAAACAGCTTCAATTGCATCTTTGATATAGAGAAAAGTTCTCTGAGAGTGTCCACTATCAACGAGTTTGAGCGGCTCGCCACGCAGGAGATTCTGAAACAAGAAGCTTTGAGAAAAACTGCGGAGTATATATATCAATAACATGAAGACATGAACAAGAAACAGAATCAGCTAGCTGATGTTACATTACTGAAACAAGCTAAAACTCTGGGGACACCACCACTTGGGCCATCCACACCAGGAATGAAGTCCATTCTAGGCCCAATCCAGTTATAAGGTCTCACAATAGTGAACTTTAGGCCATTCTCCGCATGCTCAGCTATAGATTAATTAATTCTGAAAAGTAAGTTAAGAAGAAGAAAAAGAAGAAAATATAATCATAACTATCATAATCAAAAGCAAAATACAACTCCTTGTTTACCATAAATTAGCCTATCTGTCATTTGCTTTGCACACGCATAAGACCATCTTTGTTTCTCAACAGGACCAAAAATACAAGGACTAACATCTTCTTTGAGCACGTAATATTGGGGGTCCTGCATTATTCAAATTTGTTTTAAGTAGACAAATAAATATAAAAAAACATGAAGTTTGATCAATGTAGCACAACACTTCTAATCAAAGATATATTCAGTATTCAACATATGTTAGTTCAAACACAAACATATTAGTGACTCATGTGATTACACTCAATCACTTTCTTTTCTTAAACTATTATTGAGTGTCTATGTGTCATTATCATGTTCAGTTGGTTGCTTTTATGATTCAAATGAATTGATTTGTGATGTAAAAAATCACAAATTAAATTATTCTTAGATTGTTTCTTGCTCTTCACTATATACAGTAAAGGAAATAGTAAAACTAAGATGTTATAGATTTCACTGTTACATGTTACATTACATTTGTAAATTACAACAGTTTTTAATTAATTATGAAAATATATTAAATTGACATAAAAGAAGAAAATAATTCAAATACAACCAAATGATTAGATTTGAAAACTAACCATCCAACTACATGAAATTGCTGTACCTTTCGATATTCCTCAGGCAGAAAGCTACCTATAGTTTTCCCAAACACCTCACAAGTGGAAAAATGAATCAAACGCTTGTTATTCTCAGTGCAAAATTTAATCTGCATCATCACACAAACCACTACATCTCATAAAAACGTGAATTAAAAAAGCACACACAAATTTTGCACCCAAAAAAAAAGCATACTCAAATATCCTCAATCAAATTACTTAAAAAATAATAAAACTCACCACCGGAATCGCATCAATGAAATTACTGAAAATAGTGTCCAAAGGCCGTGTATTATAATCCGCCGGAGTGCAAATCGCAGCAAGATTGATAGTCTACAGAAAAAAATACATCAACCAAAAATTATTAAAATAATTAAATAAAAATTGAACCAGAAAATTATAAAAAATCGCAGCATGACCTCAAAATTTCTTATCAAAGACGTGTCACGGTGCATGTGTCAAATATTACACCGACACATTGATTACATTTAATTAATTTATTTTATCAAATCATTAGAGTGTTGTTGTGTGTTAGTATTTATACATCATAGTTAAAAATTAAAGAAGAAAGAAAAAAAGAAAAAATATATATACAAGATCGCAGGTTTTGATGAGAGTTTCAAGGCGAGAATCGTTCTTGATATTCATGTGATGGAACTCGATACGATTAGCCCAAGGAAGAGAGTCATGAAGGAGGTGATTGATTTTGTCGGAAGATACATCAATAACTATGGCTTTGTGAGAAGTTTCGGACATTAGTTTTTCGCAGAGGTGTGATCCGATGAATCCACCGCCGCCGATCATGCATATTGATACCGGCGGGATTGGGTTTCCGTCCAGGTTCACTCCTGCCATTTGAGTAAGAGAGAAGAAAGAAAATGGGGAGAATGTGGTAGTTAGTTAGTTAATAACTGTTTTTTTGTATCGAGATTGATTGATTGAAGGAAATGAGAATACGGTGGCATTGTTGTAAATTAGACAATATTGATTTGAGTTATGCTTGTGGTTATTACTTGTTATATACATTGCATATTATTATTTTTATAATATTTTGTACCGCTAATTTTACTACCTTTCATTTTGTCTATGTATCTCTTCTTTTCATCGTATCACTACTACATTAAATTTATCATATATTTTCTCAATTTCTTCTTCCGCTAAGTGCTGTGTTGATATTGTAAGTATATTTAATTATACATATTTATTAGATTTATAAAAATATAGACAATACATTTTTAAAAATAAAAAATATTACTTAATGTAACTTATAACAACATGTTTTAGATGTAATTATTGTTGAATGTAATCTATAAATGCGCTTCATTTTATAAAGTATTGTAAACGTTGTCTAATATGATCTATAACAACATTTTCTCTTATAAGTGTTGTAAAAGGTCAGCCAATAACAAAATTTTTTTTATAAGTATTGTGAAAGAATAAGTTATTTTAATCAAAATATCCAACATTTTATTGACTATCTGTATAGAAGCACATATTTTATTCCTTCAATATTTTATTGAAGTACACAAGAACATATTTAGACAAAATTATAATGATATCTTAAAATTTCAAAATTATAACATATAGGAAAATTTTGTGTTAAGTTGATAACTAATCTCTAATACAAATTCAAAATTAATTAATATTTCTTGTATATCTTAAAACAAAATTATTATCATCTAGATCATATAGTCTTAGTTGTCCGAGTCAAGTCATTTGCAACTTTGTTACAAACACGATTAATTATACTAATTGAGTAATCAATATATACGGTCAAAGCTAAAACAATCAATACTATAGATAAATTTGGTTGCTTTGACAAGATTGAAATCGGTGAAAAACTCAATTGTAGTATAGGGCCATACCAATTGGACCAAACACTTAATTTTAAAAGATCAAATAGTTTCTAAAAAACACTGAATCAACAATGTGTCATATGATTCTTAATTCGAACACGTATTGGCACAAATCTTCCTTAGCTTTAGTTAATTGATCTTTAGAGTAACTCGATCTGAATTGATCAAAGTGCTATAAAATATAACAATATCAGATAAAAATATTAAATATTATAATAATATAAACTTATATATAATATAATTAACATATCATATTTTGAATCACATTTTGATTAGGAAATGACAATCTTTTTTATGAACCTCATAACATAGTACCCATAATCAATCCTTTTTTTTTTTTACGAGAAGACTAGACAAATAAAAATATATACATTAATGTAATGATTTATACGACATAACTTAAATCTCATGTTAATTTTATAAGATTTTGTAACAATATTTATGATCATACATAAAATGTAATAGGTAGAGCTATATAAAACTTGTATTAGTCTTCCCATAATCTTGTTCGATTTATTCTTCGAAACTTTAGATTCCCTTTGAACGCATAATATTTAAATAGCTCTAATATATATATATATATATATATATATATATATATATAAAATTCAATAAGCAAATCAAGTATAAAAGGAGAAAATAATATACCATAAATTAAATTTGAAAGAAAATTCAACCCATAATTATATGGTATAATAAACAACATATATGAATGATATTTATTGTCCATCAATACATCAACTATATAATCTTTGACCCGAGTTGGATCATTTTCAAATATGGATATTTAATGGGAAGATATGAAGGAGAATTTGTTGATCAATTGACATGGCCACACCAATTTTTCACACATGTATCTTGAATGAAAATATTACATCAACTCAATGATTCATTGATACAAAAAAAATAATTCATTCATATAAAATTATTTGGAATATATATATCGAGATAACAAAGACACCTATTTCTTGATGTTTGAAAAACTCTATCATATGCTCTTTACTAATACTTTTTACATAAGAAACACAAAAAATACTTTTATCAATTGGTATTTCATGCACGTCTATATTTGTAGACAAATTTGTTTCTACAAATGTTTCAAGATACTACACTAATTGAGAAAGAGGTGCAACACCCTTTTTAGGGAAATTTTTATGAAGTCTTTATTTTGCAAGACTTTGTTTTGGTGTTGCAAGACATATTACAAGATCCAACCTTTTCATTTTGTCTGACTTGTTGTAATTTTTGTGTTTGAATCTAAAATATCGAGAAATTAAGTTAGTTAATTATTAATTAATGCTTAAATTGTAAAGCATTAACTGAGAGTTTGTCCATAACATTCATCTTTACAATATATATCAATATACCAACATTTTTGACGTGACTAACTCGTTCACCTTAACATCATTACCATTTACTTTGGATTGTACAAAAAGTCTAAAAAAGTTTGAAATCTCAAGACAAAATCAAAGTAATATAGCACTACATATTGATAGTAATTGAAATCGTAACTAAAGTATGGACAATTGTATCCCCAACTTCATTAAGTATACGCAAGGGGACATCCAACTCTAAAGCAATATCAATTGAGACTCTCGCCCCAATAATGGTTTATCGTAGAATGTCTCCAAAATATTGTACATATTTTCCTTATCTATCACGCGATAAGTAGGAGATGACAAGTGGAATACACAAGACGAGATACCATAAATCAATATAAAGCATTTAATGAACTTTTTAATTAGCAGATACATCAATTAATTAAATAGAATGTTGTATTTTAATTCAATAATTAATTATCTCTGAAAAGTTATTTGAAAACAATAAGATTGAAAGTAACTCTATCGCTAAAGGTACACATATTTTGTGGACAACTTCCTGACAATTTTATTTCACTATCCTTCCTTCGCAAGTATGATTGGACTTTTTATTTTTATCCTTGATAATAGTGTTTTGGATTGACTTCAAACTCCTTACCTTTTTACATAATCAAAATACTCATGAACATTTAATACTTTACTTTTACTAAGTATGTCCTTACAATTGGTGTGTTGTGTCTCTCATTGAGATAAAATCTCCTAATTAACATATATTAATACCAAAAAGATAAGTTTATCACTAACACTTTCACAAGTCATTAACAAATAAATAAATAATTAGAGTTACAACTAATGTTATTATATATTTACACATTGTTCATATACTTGTTGAATACATTTGTTATCGACTACTTCATCGTTATTTTTACGGGCATATTTCCACAATATATGAGTATCGATAGATGTTTTTTTGTATGAATATAAGAGTTTCGACGCTCTCTCACGAGTTGTATTGCTTAAATTCTGAATAAATAAGTATCAACCATGTCAAACTATAGTATGAATAAATATATTATAAGACACACTTATCTAAAAAATAATCTTACTTGAAAAGCTTCGCCTTTTCGTTTTTTTACAATTCGTTCAACGATATCAGATTTTTATAAAGCTTCAGATGATCATTAAAATTTCTGTTGACATCTTTAAAATACTTTTTTGTCAAGAGAGTTCGAAAACCTCTACCTAATTATCCTGCAACCATGTTGGTAGTCATGCTTATTATGAAACATATGAACTTATGATCCATAATCTTCTATATGAATTAATTATTTACATGTCTTTAATTAAATTATAAAAATAAATAATTTTTAAAATTAAAAATATAGTTTTTTTTAATATTTTCTTATAATATAAAAAGTTTTTGACTATTTCACATCATTTTATTATAAAATATAATTTAAATTATGTCATATTATTATTTTTTTAATCTAAAATACTAAATGAGAGAACAAACTATAAATTGAGTCAAAATTAACTATTTAGATAGACGGTGAGCTTAAATTAGGGGGGCAAATATCTCTAACCCATTCGAAAACCAAATTATCCTCACAAAAAAATGTGCAGACGGTTGGGCCAGGTCGATTCACGAATTAACGGGTAAATTACATCGATTTTAAACGGTTTAAATGGAGGGATGACCATCCAAATTTTAGACGGGTGATAAATGCTTGATACCTGCACCTATTAAAAAAATATATATATTTATATATATATATATATATATATACATATATAAAATGATATTGATTAATAAATGCTTGATAGTATACTCTATGAGATAGGGTAGATAGATAGCCTTTTTAGTGATAGATAATAATTGCACTCAAATTTCAAAATTTTGTTATAATTAAAAATTTAATTATAATAAGGTCATGCTAGCTAACAAGTATATTTATGATATTTGTTAAAATATAAAAATATAAATTTTTAGATAAAAAGAATAAATTTTGATCTTTTAAAAATTGAAATATATAATTTTCAATGTAAAATTTATATCTTTAGAAGCTTAAGAAGTGCCACACAAATTTGTTAGCATTTCTTTTATAATAATAGTTCATGATTCCATTATGTAAAAGAAATAGTTCTTGATTCCTAATTATCCTTTTGTCCCTAATCCTTAGTCCTTTCAGCTTTCTAATTTTGTCTTAAAATTTTAGTTCTATTAAGAAATCAAGATACAATTATTGATTTTTTTTTATTTATAACACTACAAAATCAAAAGCATGCATTTTACTTTTATTAAATTAATTAAAGGTCTAGAGTTATCTAACTTTATTGTTTGTTAATATGTGTGTCAATCTCTATAAATACTAAAGATTAGGGATATAGGAAATATCTATGATCAAGTGTGATGAACATTATGGAAACTTAAAATTAAAATTGTGAATAAAAAATTAAGAGAATTAAACGCTAATAAAATTATATTATTGTGCTAAAAATTATTTTTATCATTGAATCATTAATTATGGACATCAAAATAATTATCATATTTAACCACTTAAAAACTGCCCACTGATATAAACATTAAGGGACACATGAATGCCATAACACAAAATATTTGCACTTTCACTTGAAAAAAAATAAATAACCGCGTTCACCCAAATTGGGAGCAGTTAAGTATAGCAACTATGCATTTCCATGAGGTACGCCGTTAATTTATTTCTTCAAACATTCATAATTTTTCCATTGACATATTTTTCAGCTGAATTGCTTGCAAAACAATTATCTTATACTTAGAATTTTAAATTCAATTTAATTAAGATTAATACTGTCAAAGTGTAAAATGATACTCTCACCCGTGACTTGACCTACACGTATGCAAAAGTGGCTGGAAATGGATCTATGAATAGCACGTGTGGTTTGGGTCGGATTCACATTTTGGACCTGAACCCGCCTTTACCTGCCGGTTGTGCCTTAAATGACTTAAAAATAAAAAATAAAAAAAATATAAAACAAAACTCAGATCAAAACCACAACTGATCTCAACTCGCCGTGAAAACCAAAAGTTGGCCGGTAAACGCAGCCGGAGTTAGCTGTCGGCCGCCATAAACAGTGAGCAACTCTGTCCAGGTTTTCCTTTAATTTCTTTTTTATTTCTCTTATTTTCCTTCCTCCCTATTGTAGCGTGCCAGAGGATGCGATTCCAGCACGATTTGCGTCGCTGAAGTGCATTGCACCAGTGAACTGCGTCGCAGCAGCACGAAGCTCTAATCCGCTTTGCAATTGTGTGCTAAAGCGGTGCAATTCACACCATAAATGCTTAAAATGCTTTCTTCTTCTTCTTCCATGTTGTATTCTAGCTAGTTTCATTTTCTAAGTGCAGTTTTAATTTTGCATCAACTTCAATTAATTCATGAACTATGAGGAATGAACTTGTGTTAATTCCTTGTGTTTTTTTTTTAGGGATTTTAAAGTATTATTATATGATTTTATTTTATTTTTTTTAATTTACAACGATGAAATTTACAATTCATGAATAATTTACATTTTTTAATGCATATATCGGTTAAATTCTAATTCTATAACTCTAATACAAGTTTTATAGTTTTAGTCTTAGAAATAAAATTTCTACCCTATGACAGAGTATTTCAACTTTACAGGGTATTGTAGTGAGCTGGTTGTTAATGGCTAGTTCCTTAAAACTCTTTCACCAGTTCAACCACATTAGGACTTTCGTGAATGCGAAGGTCAAATGGGTTCGAGACCCGAATCTCGATACAGCAGTCCTGAAAGAGAAAGATCTCAAACAGATAATTTCTCTCAAGAATCAAATTATTTCATCGCCTTCCAAATCCTTAACTATCTACAATGCCTCTATGCTGAAACCTTCCCTTAACCTTCCCACTACAACTATGAAATTCGTTGACAAATATCGTCATGTTTTCGCACAATTTCAACCGAGTCCTGGTGTTCCTCTGCGTGTTAAGCTCACTACTCAAGCTTTATCTCTTCACAAAGAAGAAATGGCTGTCCATGATTGTCCGGCTAACCGTGAAGACGCTGCTCAGAGGCTTGCAAGGCTTCTAATGCTTGCTGGCATGGCGAGATTGCCTATTTATGTAATTGAGAAGCTGAAATGGGATATGGGTCTTCCTCATGATTATATTACAACCCTTTTGGCTGATTACCCTGATTATTTTAATGTTTGTGTTGTTGAAGATCCATTGTCTGGAGAAGAAGTGCTTGCTTTAGAACTTGTTTCATGGAGAAAAGAACTCTCTGTGTCTGAGTTAGAGAAGAGGGAGATGAACTTGAACTATGCTGCAGATAAAAGAAAACTTGATATTCCATTTCCCATGTTTTTGCCTAAAGATTTTGCTTTAGAGAAGAGGGTGAAGACTTGGGTTGAGGGTTGGCAAACATTGCCTTACATTTCTCCATATGAAGATGCGTTTCATCTTGACTCAAATAGTGACCAGGCAGAGAAGTGGACGGTGGCGATTTTACATGAGTTGCTTTCTCTTTTAGTGTCAAGGAAGACAGAAAGAGAGAATTTGCTTTGTTATGGAGAGTGTTTGGGGTTGGGCTCAAGATTTAAGAAGGCCTTGGTTCATCATCCTGGTATATTTTACATTTCTAATAAGATTAGGACTCAGACTGTCGTGCTTAGAGAGGCTTACAGAAAGGAATTTCTGGTTCAGAAACATCCAGTCATGGGTATGAGATATTGGTACATTCACCTCATGACCAAGGCGTAGAATCACCGTAAACAAGTTGATTGATGTAGATGATGATGATGATGAAATTGAAGCTTGGCTCCTGAACCTGAAGTAGATTATAGTACAAACTATCTAGCATAGCAATGAAACCTGATTTGCAAATTACCGATTGTCGCAACTGACACACTGATTGTTAAGATGTTTCCTTGGAAAATTTTGGCTGCAAATTTAAGAGTAAATTTATGAATCCAGTTTCCATAAATTACTGTATTTATATGTTGTGTTTTGGAAATTTATGCTAGTTGCTAAGGTTTTAAATTGTAAACTAATGCAATTGTGATTACGGACTGCAGTTTAAAACCGTATTAGTTAGTACTTAGTACTAATGCTTCCGGGGTTACCGGTCGCTGTAAGTCATGGAGGAATGGATGTATGCCATGCCTAAACAACCATTTATGTAGAATTTTCGGTGTTGTATTAGTTGTGGCCACAATAGTGGTTGATCTTGGACTAAACCGTGGCTGTGATTAACAGCCCCGTCTTTGATTTTTGTCACGGACAAAATACCTGTTTTCCTCACCTTAAACATCACCTCGCACAGATTGAGGGGCTTATTTGTCACCTTCACCCATCACATATTGAAGCATTTTATTGTGAGTTCCTGTTGCTTGGTTACATTACATATTCATACAAAGAAGGACAGCTCTCAATATCTCTTCTGCAACCCACCTATTACTTGGCCAAACTTGCATCCCATGCATTTTTTGATCTGAAAAGTGGAAAAAGATACATGATTTGCTTGAGGAAAAAGTGTGCCATCACCCAAGGGAATGATATTGTTATTTATAGTTAGTTAGACTCTGCTGTCTTTTTCTGATATTTGTTACTTATAATTCTAGTTAAAAACATCTATAAGTTTCCCAGTCTGTTAATGACTGTCAGAACTATTGGTATAAAAACCTTGTAATCTCTCTCTATTAATAAGATCATAACATATGATTTCAGATTCAACTTACAAGTTCCCCCTGCACATTTCTCTCTATATCAGATTCTATCGTGGTTGAATGTTTATAACATGATTTATAATCTCTAATTTCATGAAATTAGGAAAACAGTAAACGATATCAGAAATATAAATTGAATCCTAAGTATGAATAGAAGATATATGATGCCAAATAGAAAATACTTTCCAACCCCAACCCTAGTCAAGTCCACCCTTTTCACAGCTCTGATGGAATTTGAGTTAGCAATAAATAAGTATAAATATAATTTACATTTACATTTACTAGGAGATTATTCACATTGCTACTTCCCAAGTGCATGCATGATATTCCCTAGTTATATGGTTAACTATGTACATGAGTACACTCTCCCTCAAGCTGGAGCATACAAATTAAATTTAATTTTGGCCCCCTTATAGTTTGGCACCTGAGTCAGACTTGTGATAATTTCCAGATCACCTGTTCCTGTCCATTTAAGGCTGGTGGTATGCTGGCCTGGGCCAACAGAGCTAAATTATTATTATTCACTTTTAGATATAATATGCCTTAAATTCACACGATTCCCCCATTTTTTCGAACGTAAATATTTATTTTTTTGGGGGGCTTAACCAGAAAAATTATATGGAAAAGTTTGCCGTGTTTTATCCATCTTTTTATTTCTCATATATATGTAATTTAAGCATTAAAGAACCATCCTAAGTTCATTTTCTCTACCTTGTGCAGCTAAAGGGCCTTGGTTGCAGGGCATTAGTTTCATCCTCTTCTTTTTGCATGGTATTGAAATTCAAGTGAGCATTTATGAAGCATGAAAATATTCAGTGGTTGGCGTCGTTTTGCTTTTGGTCTTCTTTTAATTTTCCTCGTTACTCATCTGTTTTCTGGTAGGCAATCCATTCACTATTTCTTTTTTAAGTATGAATCTTTTTTTTGTTATATATAATTGAGCTTTACAAGGGAACTTTGGTTTTATTCTCATCAGTCCGGGAGTTGAACAACTCCAAAATGGTGGAATCCCGTAAACAACTAAATAAAAAATTTGATCATCTGGTTCTTGGTCCTGCTGCTGGCCAAGGCTTGTCAAATCGTCTGCAATGCCAAGGTTCTTTTTGTCTCTATATAAAATAGTTATTTAAATTATGGTCTAATTCTTGAATTTTGTGTGCAGAATGGTGTGATTCCACATAGGTTGTCTTAGAATCTACTGTTGTATCCGATAATGTTATTGAGGGCTCTCCTTGCACTATGACCGTGTTAATATCTTTGTGAAAATTGTCTTTGGAATTTTGATGATATAACATTCACAAATGTTGAATTGGTATTTGTTTTTCTCAAAAGCCTCATTAGATATCATCATAAATGTAATTTAAGGTGCTAAATGATTTTTTAACATTTTAATTTATGAATGTAATCAAGGAAAACTAGTTAATTAACTGATGAGTAATTTGGAAATCAGAAAGATCTAAAAAATATGTATGTGCGCGAGCCCTTAGACCTTATTAGCTTTAAGAGTTATTATCAGTTTGTGTTTTTAAGTGTTTTTGCTACTTATATATTACCATGTTTGATTTGATGTTGTAAAAGGTAAACCTAGTGCTATAAGGCTCCTGCCATGGCATTGCCCAGGATGGTTTTGACTCATTGAGAATTTGGGGGTCTATTATTGGCATTAAGCAGTTTAATTACAAAGTCTTAAATATGGAATGGTTTGTTATTACTATGGTGGTGTTCAGTGTTTTACTTTTAAAATTGATTCTCAGTCTCATGGATTTTTGTGTTACTTTGGCTTATTGTTATTGAAGGTGCATGAAATTGTTTTCTCTGTTGAGGTTATTTTTCTTATATCATTTGATACCAACTTACTCATGAACCTACTTTAACAGAAATTTAATGTTTTACAATACCACTCTTGCCAATGTGATGTGCCATGAATTGGGTGTTATTAAGGTGTAAAGTTTTTTATTTTTTATATTTCTCATTAGACTTGCAACTTGAACCATATGTCAAAAGAGCAAGTATGTGGATATCACCTTATTGTGTCATAAATCTTATGTTGAAGATATTTATCTCTCTGCCTGCTCACAATTTCCTTTATTGTTTTATTTATGATGATCCGCATAATGATTGTGTATAAGGGATAGTTTTATTTACATAAGTTTCATAGTCTAGAAAAACTTGCAACTATTATTATATCCAATAAGTATGGTACTTTTTTGTAGATTGTAAAGGTTTGAATATTTTCATTTTTTGAGGTTTTGCATATTACTTCTAGTTACTGTCCATTGTTTTTGGTTTCTATTTATTCTTATGCATTTTAGATCTATGCATTTCACAGGATCAAAAGCTCTTAACAGGACCCATTCTTCAAATGGCAGATTAGGTGTAGATGGAAGTATTGCATTTGTCACTGTCTTTACTATATATAATTCTTCTGTCGATAAAGTAGATGATAAATCATCAAATACAATTGTTGGCAACGCTTCATATAATAAGGTGGACAGGTCAATGGCTGTGTTGAATGTCTTCATTAACTTCATTCAGGTAACTATTGAATATATTTTGTGTGTTTGTCAGATTACAAAGAAAGAGCGTATTGCCTTTGATTATTGTGTCTACTGTTACATTATATGCTGTTAAATAAGTTTATCCCGCCAAATCAAAGAAGAGAACATACGATGTTGATACAGCTTTAGCGCGACGTCTATATTAATATATTATTTGAATTGCATATTAGTGTTGGCAAAAATCTAAGTAATTAAGGGAAATGAGTGCACATTGGAGACACAAATTATTGGTGAAAATATAGTGGTGACTGGTGACATTTTCCAGATAGTAAAACACAGCAGCAAGTTGAGATTCTTTTTTCCTTCTGAAAATACTATTAGTGTGAGGGATATAATTAAAGTATATTAAAGTTTCCTGAATTGCATGCTTACAATTCTTAACCAATTGGTTGCACCCAAATTGAATCCACTGGTCAATAAAACTACACTCAGACATCTTAACTATCTATCAATCAAATCACTGTTTGTTATATTTGTTTTCCTCTGTTTCACAGTCTCAAATCCAGGCTTACACTTTGTAAACGGTCCAAATATTGTGTAATTCATATTGTTATTTGGCTTTGAGCTCATTTTCTGACAATTATACCAGACAGACATCATTTAAAATTTGGTTGTGGATAACATATGGTCAGTAAAACTACACTCAGACATCTTAACTATCTATCAATCAAATCACTGTTTGTTATATTTGTTTTCCTCTGTTTCACAGTCTCAAATCCAGGCTTACACTTTGTAAACGGTCCAAATATTGTGTAATTCATATTGTTATTTGGCTTTGAGCTCATTTTCTGACAATTATACCAGACAGACATCATTTAAAATTTGGTTGTGGATAACATATGCAGGTAGCTATGCCCCAGAGCAACGTGATTATTCTCACAGATCCAATTTCGGACCTTTCAGTGCACAGAAATAGGGTCTCTCTGTATCCCATACAAGGTGAATATTCAAGAGACAAGTTGATGCTCCAAAGGATCAGGTCTTACATTGTAAGATCACATTGCATCCACAGTATATATAGATCTTTTTCTGTTAAAAATAGTTGCTCGTCAGTGACTACTTGTTGTGGAACTGTCTGTCCACTAATTGCAGTATCAATACTCTAGCTGTCTTTTACCCCAATCACATGCACCAAAATAAATCAGAGTCGATTGCTATCTTCACTGTTCTTTCTCTTTGACGTTATGTCACCCATATAGAGCTAGTAGTCTTGTTTTATCATTATCTGAAGATGATAAAAATTAAACAACCTTTTGTTTGCTTCTTTTCAGACCTATTTAGATACAAGACTTCATAAGCTTTCTCAGAATCCGAGGAATATTACTCATTACATCTTCACTGATTCTGATATAGCAGTGGTTGATGATTTAGGGCAGATGTTTCGTGATCATCCTAATTTTCATATGGCTCTGACCTTCAGGAACAACAAGGCTCAACCTTTGAATTCAGGATTCATTGCTGTAAGGGGTACCCCTGATGCAATTTTAAGGTAAATAAACTGTACTATCTGTAGTTTTAGTTTGATTGCAATTACATAAATACTATTAAAAATTTAAAAATTGGAGACTGTTTGTGTAATTGGCTAGTATTTATGCAGTTTTCACTGTTTCACAAAGTTTCAAGTATATTACTTCTCACATGGAATTAACCTTTTTCTATATCACATACATGACCTGCAAGTCGTTGCTTGACATGCTCACTTCAGGTTTCTGAGGAGAAGAAAACAATGTACTTTTGATATTTTATTATGATCCAGTTTTAGTTCAAAGAGTTTTACACTGAAGTATATACTATCCATGAGCCATTTTAATTTTGGAAAGCATTTTTCCCGTTTGCTTCCCCTAGAATCTGAAACAAACAGATTGAATTCACTACACCTTAATTATTACAAGTTAAAGGGATACTATGTCATAAATTTCCTGATTTATGTCTCCCTTTTCTGGTTATCTAATGCTCAATTCCTGATTTATCTCTCCCTTTTTTCTGGTATCTAATTCTTAAATTCAATTTGAGAATCAATTCAGGGCAAAGCTTTTCCTACAAGAGGTTTTGAAAATTTATGTCTCAAAATACATAAATGCTTCCCGTATGCTCGGCGATCAGCTAGCTCTTGCTTGGGTTGTGAAGTCCAAACCTCATTTTGATGCCAGCAGGTTTGCCAAAACAGTTGCTTTCTCTGATGACATTGGTGGTACTTCAATATTGTTCTTACCTTGTGCCCTATACAACTGGACTCCCCCTGAGGGTGCTGGTCAATTTCATGGCATGCCATTGAATGTTAAGGTATAATGCTCACTAGCGGAATGCTTATTGGAATTTCGGCTATGAATAATTTTGTTTATGATATATAATCCCTTTAACTTGTAATACAATGTTTCATTTCTGGGATACAGGTTGTTCATTTTAAAGGATCAAGAAAACGTTTAATGCTCGAATCTTGGAATTTTTATTCCTCAACTCTTGACACTGCCGATATGTTATGCCTCATTTTGGGAAGTGGAAGAACAAAATATGACTTTTGAGAATGGTTACTTCCAAAAGATTCACATCATACATCGCAGCCTCCTGTGATATCAACGGTTCCCAATTGTAGGACAGAAAAATTCAGCTATTGCTCCTGTGTCATTAATCATTATCCTTTTGATTGGTGATAAGGTACTGATAACTGCAAACCAAATGGCAGGAGGAGCTGGACCCCTTAAATAGGTTGATCTGTTCTACTCAGGAGAGTTTTTTTTCTCCGGAAGGCACAGTATTTCTGTTCCAATATATCAAGAGCATGTAGAATGTGATATTATTGTTTTGAAATGATAGTAGTATACACATTAGATAAAATATTTAACGAGTTTGAATTGGTTGGTTGGGTTTCATTGGTGAACTCCACTATGAGTTTTTTTCTTCAGCAGTCGGTTTTGACTTTTATTAGATAATCATCAACTTTCACTATGCAATCATTTTGACCGTGTTTGGAACCATCGAAAGTGAG
Source organism: Cicer bijugum (assembly GCA_037974875.1). Taxonomy (NCBI): domain Eukaryota; kingdom Viridiplantae; phylum Streptophyta; class Magnoliopsida; order Fabales; family Fabaceae; genus Cicer; species Cicer bijugum. The sequence goes on along the minus strand of JBBPBT010000821.1, from coordinate 466,551 downwards.
AAGGAAAGAAAGTGACATGAAAAATAAGCTTTCCATTGTTTAGTTGTATATTAAATATAGGGCCAAAGGAAATAAACATGTTGGCCCTATGGTTATTAATTTTTTTAAAAAATATATGTTAAAGATCAGTGGTTATGTTAGTTTCGCTGGTTTGATAGAAGTTGAGAGAGATGGAATTGAAACCTTCACCTTTTTCCAAAATGAAAATGTCAGATTGCTCATTTTATAACATACATTATAAGCAATACGTAGTTACATCTTTTGTTTTTGTTGTCTCATCTGAGTAATTCTTTTTCTCTTTTTTT
>JBBPBT010000821.1:441363-459486 GCA_037974875.1 Cicer bijugum | reverse complement strand
TTGGAATCGATACGAATAAAAAAAAAAAAAGTATAAATATTATATTAAGGTAGTAGGTGTATAGAAAATTCTAGAAGAAGAAAAAAAAACCATAAGAAAAACCGACCTTAACGTTTGTTATTTGTTTTGTGTGGAGGTGCTTTTCTTAGGGGTCTTGTCTTTCAACTTTTCTATTATTACCTCACCACATTCCCCCAATTCTCCATTTCAATTCGTCTCTTTCTTTTTCCTCTCATTTTCAATCTCGCATAAACTTCTCTTCTTTTCAACCATTTTCGATTTTCCTTTTTCTTCTTAAAAGGGAAAGGAAAATCCTATTGTTTTCAATTTCGAACCCTACCGATTCTTTCTTTCAATTTATCTGAATAAATATTCAATGGCGGAAGAACATAGATGTCAAGCTCAACGTCTCTGTGCAAACAACTGCGGTTTCTTCGGGAGTCCCGCCATGCAAGATCTCTGTTCCAAATGTTACCGTGATTTGCAGATCAAGGAACAGCGATCTTCTTCCGCCAAATTGGTTCTCAATCAAACCCTAGTTTCTCCCCAATCGATTTCTCCGGCTGAAATTCAACCGTCGTCTTCGATTTCTTCTTCGTCATCTTCGTCGGCGGCGGAACAGGTTGTTGATGGACCTTCGGAGGTTGAGGTGAAGGTGCAGCCGAATCGGTGCGGAACTTGTAGGAGGCGCGTGGGGTTGACGGGTTTTAAGTGCAGGTGTGGATTGACGTTGTGTGGGTCCCACAGGTATCCGGAACAACACGGGTGTGGGTTCGATTTTAAGGGTTTGGGAAGGGAACAGATCGCGAAGGCGAATCCTGTTGTGAAGGGAGAGAAGCTTCAAAAGATTTAAAGGGTATTCTTGTAATTTCGTATTTGTGAATTGTTGGTTCGGGTCGTTGTCAATTCGGTGGGTGGGGAATGGGGCTCTCGAATTGTCGTTGTTAATTTGTCTGTTATCGTGTCATGTGTAAAATTAGTTTTAATAAAAAAAAAATATTTTAGTTTTTCATAATTCTCTATACTATTTCTTTTGTTAACATCTTTAGGAAGAGCGATTGAAAATTAGTGGTGGTTAGCATTTGATTGAGATTGAAGGTGCCGTTTAGCATGAAGAAATTAAAAAAAAAAAAAAATCATCAACATGGGACTATTGATTTGCACTGTATATAAAATATCAATGAAATTCAATTATTAGAGTTGAGAAGGGCAAACCTTTTGCATAGATAAATTTTTTGTTAAAATGTTAAAGCCGGTCTTACCTAGATACGCGTTTAATATGAAATCAAGAAGATAAATTATTTTTTAGATACAAATTCCGACATCAAATAACGCGTGTATACATATACAGTTTTGAATGTTGTGTTCAAATAACACAAAAATCAAGAATGTTGTGTAGTATTAGCTTTTAAGATGTTTAGTGTATTGATTTATGATGAGGAATTAGTATTAGCTTTTAAGACGGGGTCGCGGTCAAAAAAAATAAAATTCTAAGTTCAGGCTGTCTTTCTGTTTTTTAAACAAATCTTCTTTTTTAAAAATCTAAGGGCCTGTTTGATTTGCTTTTCAAAAACAGTATTTTAGTTTTCAAAAAATTAAAAATTAAAAAATTTATTTGAAATTTTAATTTTTAAATATCAATTTTGAAAACTATTTCTAATTTTTTATTTTAAAAACTAAAAAATAGAAAGAGCTTTAACTAATTTTCCTTTTTAGTTCTTCATTTTTGAATTAATTTGAAAACACACGGAGAACGGATAATTTTCATTAATGGCATAATGGTAATACTTTACAATTTATTTTATAAAAAAATAGCAATTAAATGAAACTGCAAATTTGAACAGGACTTGAGCAAATCCTCTAGTTTGCACTTGTTTTAGCCTTTATCGTGATGACAGCTTACTGGTAGTTTGTTTACCAAGAAAAATATTATAGTAATTAAAACCAAAAGGAAAATACATATGTATTCTCACACTTAAATCGTTTCAAATAAAATTATAAATCGAACAAAAAATTATATAAAATGAAATATTATTATACATGTTTGGATCTTTATTTGTAAAACTTGTTCGGATTAGATTAAATTTTAGATTTATTTTTTAAAATAAAATGAAACTGTATAAATAAAGGTTTTAATATACATTTTTTTATTAGTATAAAGTATTACTTTAATGCAACTTTAGCGGTAAAAAGACAATTACAATTCTTGTCGATATCATTGAAGGGAGACAAATGTAAATTCATCTATACGTGTTCAATGATCTTGAGGTATTTTCTACCTTGGACTGGAGCACCATTTTCTCACCCTAAATTTTATTCCATCAAAAACAAAATATTACTTCAACCTATTATTTATTTGTTTAATTTTTTCATAATACTTATTTTTTAATTTAATATTTATTTTACTATTTGATATATTCCAAATATAATCTATCAATGTTATTTTGTAATGTTGCTTTTTAGAATATTATTCATAATATTTTGCTTCAATTTTGTTACTTATATATAACTTTATAGTAATAATATAAAAATAATATTTGATAATTGTAATTTGAATAAAAAAAATGATATAACTTAAACAATATTAATTTAAATCATATTAAATTTTTAAAAATGTCATTCAAATCAAATTGAACCATGAGAATTTTATATTTTGATCAAATGAGGTTTGTCTTATAATTAATCAAAACGACACGGTAAATACCACTAATTCACAGCTCGAATCGTTGAATTCGACCAAATCTATTATATATCTTACATATTTAATTTCCTTCATTATAATTATTATATTTAGCTTTAAATATATGTATCAAATAAAATTTTCATTTTATAGATTTTGAAAACAAACTTACCAAACAATTTTTTTTATTTTCTCATCTCTAAAATAGTTTTTAGAAATAGAATGTTCAAACAGATATTTTTAAAATTTTCTTCTTAAAAACACTTTCTTAAAATTAATTTACAAAATAGTTTTCAAAAATTAAAAAAGAAAACTCAATCAAACATGCCCTAAATCTTTATTCCTCAAAAATTTAAATCTGTCTTGCTTTCTCTTCTAGATCCGGTCTTCATCTCTCTCTTGTTTTCTGAATGCGAACATAATTTATGATTCCACCCTTTTGCCGTCTTGAGTCGCTGATGCCTTGCTTTAGCTCGCCTCGACTTCATCTCGCCTCGCCTCAGTCGTTCGTCGTCAAAACTCCAAAGGTTTGGAATTTGTTGAATTGCTGATTTTTCTGTTTTAGATTTTGTTGATTTGCTGATTTTCGTGATTTGTTAATTTGTTTTGTCGCTGATTTTTGTTGCATCTAAGGTGTTTATGCTTTTGTTGATTTGCTAAATTGTTGGTTGTCTGTTTGGATTGATGGCTAAATTGTTAAATTGCTAAATTGTTGATTTTATAATGATTTGTTAAATTGTTGGCTGTCTATTTAGAATGATGACTAAATTGTTAAATTGTTGATTTTAGAATGATTTGTTAAATTATTGGCCGTCTGTTTAGAATGATGGCTAACTTATTAAATTACTGATTTTAGAATGATTTACTAAATTGTTATATAATATTATTTACATATTTATTTTATACATATTATAATTTTATGTCGGCCACTTTAAATTTTTTAGCCAAACTCTGCCACTGTTGGCATAATGATGAACACACGTCAATTTAAAGTGATTCATACTTCATACTATTACCATGTCACTAGTCTAACTGCTCCATCGTGCTAATTCTGTAAAGTTTGGTGCAAATGAGGATTTTTCTATATAATTGTCTACATATAATTTGGATTGAGATGTGAATTATATTGAAAATAAAATATTAGAATGTAAATAAATATAAAATCTTTAACGAGTTTAGTCGTTATGTGTAGTTATCACGTATAGTCTACATAAAAAAATTCAGTTGTGTAGTTGAAATACAAGAGTAATTCAACATGTCTCTCAATATTTTCTTCTCATTCAATATTGTATCCAAAGTCTATCGAGAAACAATCCAAATCTTCAAGTATCTGGTGGATCCACTATCTCTGGTGAGAAATTTTTGTTTGGCAACTCGTGTTTTCAATTACGGTTTCCCCACTCCCTATATGTGTTACGTTGTTCTCTCAATTTTTTCCAGCTACCACGCTCTATTGTCACTGCATCACTATCGCCACTCTCTCCGATGATCTTTTTCGACGACGACCACTCCCACAACGTTGTATACCCCATATCGGCACACCCCTCAATGTTTGTCGTCAACAAACCTCTCACACACCACCCTGCCACCGCACGTGACGACATATTTGGCAGTCGTTTACGACACGACTTCTTTCGATGTACTTGCCTCAGCCTTCTAATTTCATATCTGCCCAGATTTTCAGTTTTGAGTCACTGATATACGAGTTCCAGTTCAAACAACCCCAGTTTCTCCAGTTCAGACGTGTTTTTTGGCACTCTTTACCGACCATGTCTGAAACAAAGAGCATTTTTACTAACTATATCACATATCCTCTCTCTGTCAAAAAATTGAATTGGTCAAATTATAATAGTTGGGCTGCTGACATCAAGCTATGGATGCTTGGTCAAGGTTACGAGGACCATTTCACTAAAAATCATGAATAGGTGGTTGAGGCTGAAACATCAAAATGGAAGAAAATAGATGCTCAGTTGTGTATTAAAGCTACACTTTATCCAAATGTTAAATCAATTTCCTGTCCACATCTCACGTGTAGATCATTTTAGAGTCAGACAAAGGCACTCTACACTAGTGAATTCAACATCTCCATGGAGTTTGCCACTATTTGTAGAATATTATTACTCTAAAGACAATATATGGCTCTATTTCTTCATATTTTGGCATCGTTCATAGTGCACTTCATGAACAAAAGAATGAGTTGGATCTACACAACACCTTTTTCATGCTTCTTGCACTCTATGGCTTGCCTCAAGAGCATTCTCTAACTCGTGATCAAATTTTGAAGTCAACTATTGTTCTGGATATGTCTACTACCTCAGTGATCCTTCGTCGAGTACCAGCAAAACATCCAATTGAGCCCTCTATGACTTCAGCTCCAGATGATACTGCTACCATTGTATCTCTGGGACATAATCAGAGTCGTTCTTGTGGAGGACCATCAAACTCTAAGCCTTGTCCCAAATGTGAGCATTGTAATCGGTTTGGACACAATATTGATCGCTATCAGAAGTTGCATGGTAAGCCTTTGCCATCGATAAATGCAACTCAGCTTGATCCTACTACCACTATTCGGGCTACACCATATCCACAGGGCTCCTTGAAAAATTATCAAGATTTTATCCTATGGGTTTTGAGTCATCTGAACTCTAGTTATACTACTTTAGTTGCACACACTGGTAATTCATCTATTTACCTCTCTCACTCATCTTGTCTCGGTCTATGGGTTCTTGATTCTGGTGCATCTAATGATGTCGCTGGTAATAAAGGTCTATCTTTTTATCTCTTTGATTTTTTATCTACTATAACTTATGAAATGACTCTCAAACCCGATCTCAAGGGGTTGGCCATGTCCAAATTATCTTTTGCATTTTAGTTGCATTTATTCTCGATGTATTTGGATGTCCTTTTAATTTACTTTAAGTTAGTCGATTGACTTGGTCCTATGAATGTATTAATACTTTCACTAATAATAATGTTACTCCACAAGACCGGAGTTCAGGATAGATGATTGGCGTTGGATTTGATTCTCAAGGCTTCTATTACCTTTCTCTACCATTCAAGACGTACTTTACCACATATTCTTATCATACTATCCACACACAGCTATGACACCAAAGTATTACAAAACTTCAAAAATTGGTGCCTAGTTTCTCTAAGTTATCCATTTTACATTGTGTGTCGTGTCAGTTAAGAAAACACATTCATAATCATTTTCTTGATCGAGTAAATAAAAGGGTTTTGTCCCCCTGTACTTTAGTTCACTTTGATGTTTGGGGTCCTTTTCATACCATGTCTACTTTAGAGTCTAAATATTTTGTTACTTTTATTGATGATTACTCTTGTTGTATGTGGTTATTATTAATGAAAATTAGATCTAAACTATTTTTTATGTTTGAGCAATTTTATCAAGAATTTAAAACTCAGTTTGGTGTTTCAATTTGTACTTTAAGAAGTGATAATGCTCGAAAATATTTGTCCCATCAATTTCAAAATTTTATGACTTTCAGTGATATTCTTCACCAAATGCCATGTTCTCACACACCCCAATAGAAAGGGGTAGTCAAATGCAAAAATAGATATCTCATTTAAACCCTCGAACATTACTTCTCCATGGTAATATTCCATTCCGTTTTTTGGGGGATGCAGTCTTAATGTCATGCTACCTTATCAGTTGTATGCCGTCTTCTGTCCTTGATGGCAATATCCCTTATTCGGTCCTCTTTCTCCGTAACCCTTTTCACCCACTACCTCATCATTGTTGGAATCAAGTTGGTTTTATATTTAGAGTGTTGATGTTGACAAAAAAATCTTATGACAACAATGTATTTGATTTCAAAGAGTATGAAAGAAAATTCGTGTTTTTGAAGAAACTCTAAAATAAGATTTGATTCAAATTTATAATTTAAGAAAATATAAAATAAGATTTTATTCAAATTTATAATTAATGAAAATATAAAATAAAATTTAATTCATATTTATAATCTTTGACCAAGTTGAAAATAAGATATAGTCAAAATTTGAAGAATGTTTGAAGAAGATTTGGTCAACATTTGAAGAAGATTTGATAAAGATTTATCTACAACAAAATATGAACATAATCAACTTGAAGAATTTACAAACGCAATCTAAACAAAAATAAAACAGAATTAATCTAAAGAGTTTACAAACTTAACCTCAAAGTTATCAATTCATCTTAGAGTTCAAATAGAGAAACACTTGTTCAAATTAGAAATATTTTATGAGCGTTCTTTTCTTACAATATTAGAGTTATTATTGAAGTTTCAATGTCGATTTACAAGAATGGGGGGTTTGAATTGTAAATGCACCTTTTAAAAATTCCTGTTAAAACTTAAGAAAATAACTCAAGATTGATCTTGGTTATGAAAACAGAAAACGGAGAACGTTCTTGGTTTTTGTTATAAAACAGAGAACGTTCCTTGATTAGCTTAAAACAGAAAATTAGTTTATGTTTTATCTTAGTTAATCAATTCAGTATGATAAATAAAGAGATAGGATAAAGAATACCACACAAAGATTTATCCTGGTTCACCCAACGTGGGTTACGTCCAGTCCTCACACTGTGAGATTTTCCACTAAGTGTTTAAAAACATAGAACCTTCTTGATCTTACAACACCTAGTCTAGATCAACCTTGATCTGTTTCAATCTCTATTACTTTCCACCCAGAAAGCAATAACATCACCTATCTAACCTAATAGGATGTACTCTTAAACAAACTATAAAGAAACTCTTAGAGTTTGAGTTTTTACAATTGGATTGTTTTTGACAGAATCTGAGATTTCTCAACTCTTGTTTGAGAATTGATTCTTTACAAAGGATCTACTGATAATTATGCAATCTACTATATGAATATGAATCAGCAACAATTTTTCGAAATATCAGAATGTATGATAGCCTCTGTTTTGCGAAAGAGCAGAATTTCAAGTATGTATGTGATTGATTTATGGATTTTTTAGCATTTGAATTTCTTTCATTGATCCTGGATATTGACCTTCTATTTATAGGAAATAGAGGCCTTTAATGAAGGTCAAAAAGAGCTGTTGGTAGTGCTTTGTAGTTTGACTGAAGCCAATATATCAGATTAAAAATAATCTAGCTTTGAAAAAACTGCTTTTTGACTTTTCTGGTTTAGCATTTAGGAAAAGGCTTTGACTTTTCTCCCTTGATCTTGGATGGTACAGTCTTGATCTTGAATCTTGAATGTAGCTAGAGAAGTATGGAGAAGAATTATAAGCCATTGTATAAGAGAATGCACAAATGTTGTATTTATGCAGAAAAACAGAGATTGATTAACGATCTGGGTCTATCAGTTTGAACTTTCTTGAGCTTCAATAATCAATCTGGAGTTCCCATTTTAATCATTATGGATGTCCTTTGCAATTGTCTTGTCATATGTCAAGGTTGATCGAACTTTCTTGACATTTTGATTTTTGGAGTTACAAACTGTCTTGATTTATGTCTAACTTTGAGTCATTTTATTTTAGAGATCAGATAACCTTTTTGAGCTTGGATGAATCCTACTTGTTCCTTGCCATGTACTGATTCTATATGAATAAATTTCTAGGGCAGACTTTTTGTTAAAGATGTAGAAAAAGTTTGATCAACATGCTGTGATGAACATATTTGAAGCTGGAGATCATTCTCTGTTTTAATGCAGAGTGTTCTTGTTGCTGCCTTTTCTGCTTTGCTTGATTCTGTTATTAATTAAATTCACTCAAAAACACATGTTAAATTAACATAACATTTTAGAATCATAATTAACTTTCTTAATTAACCTTTGTTTATTTTCATCAAAACTTTAAATATAGAGTTTGTCTCAACAATTATTATTATTATTATCATTATTATTATTATCAGTTTTTTTTTAGAAGCAACTACTCAAGTTACAATCTTATGTATCCAACCCGATTGTGGTTTAGTTACTTCTTCAATATGTGGTTGTCAGGTTGTTAGGAGAAAACTGACTTGGATGATCAGGTATTTTATAGTTCAAGATATTAGAATTAGAGGATTAAAGTCTTCTAAATGATGAGAATGAATATAGCCAAGTTAATGGTGAACCAGAATAAAGCTACGTGTCAAATTCTTTATGCTTTCGTTATTTGATGCATCTGAATTCAGTTATTTCTACTCTAAGTAATGCACAAAAATCAACCAACCTTCAGCAAATTAGACAAACATTATCAACTTTGTCAAAACAATTCAACTCCTCTTCTCGTGCTTGCACATTCACTCGTGTCTTTGGGTTCACATTTTTTTACTCTTAGTTTATCTCTTGGTTTGGACAGATTATCAGTTCTATCACTCAAGTGTGTCTTTCTTGGATATTATTGGTCCCAAAAGAGCTATCGTTGTTATTCTCCTACACTGCATTGATATGTTACATCAGTTGATATTGGTTTTTTGTGTATGTACCATACTTTGAACCGACACATATAGTTATTGAGCCCCCATTAGGACATTAACTCCAAACCTCATCAAGTAGTTATCCTTTTTCCGCCCGCTCTTATTTCTATCGAACCTATCGAGTCTGCCACCCAACCTCCATGACCACTACAAACATATCATTGTCATCGTCCACCATTCATTGTGCATGTTCATGTTCTCATTACAGACTCTTCTCTAACGCCACCATTGGATCCGGCCTTGCCACTTGAGCATGACCTTCCCATTGCTCTTCCTAAGGATATTCACACAACATGTAATTCATCTCCTCATTATATTGATTTGTGTTATCATCATCTTTCTCCTTTGCATTACACTTGTTTGTCTTGTTTGTCTTTTATTTCTATTCCTAAATCTTCAGGTGAAGCATTATCCCACCCTGAATGGAGGCAAGCAATGTTTGATGAGATGTGTGCTCTATAAAGTTGTGGTACTTGAGAACTGGTCCCTTTACCTCATGCGAAATCTTTAGTAGGCTATCGTTGGCTCTATACAGTGAAGGTTGACCCTAATGGTAAGATTGACTGATTTAAGACTCACTTGGTGGCAAAGGGATATACTCAGATTTTTTGGTTGGATTACAACAATACCTTCTCACTTGTTGCCAAAAGGGCATTTGTTAGACTATTTTTCTCTATTGTAGCAATTCGACATTGGTCTCTCTATCAACTTGACATTAAAAATGCATTTTTGCATGGTGATCTTGAAGATGAAGTTTATATGGAGCAACCACTTGAGTTTGTTGCTCATGGGGAATCTACCACCATGGTTTTTCGGCTACACATGTCCCTTTAAGGTCTTAAACAGTCTCCTACAGTTTGGTTTGGCAGATTCAGCTTGGTAGTACTGTTGAGGAAATATCTCAAATTAATACTTTGATGATAATCAAATAAAGTTAATTAATCTTCTAACTATGATTCTAAAAGTGTGTTGTTATTTAATAATGTGTTTTTTAGCGTATTAATTGAAGATAGGTATTAAATATAACAACACAAGATCATTTTTGAAGAAGCAAGATCATTCTTGTCATTAAAAACACAAGTTTGGAAAAACGAAGATCGTTTAGATTTTTAACAAATTTTAGTCTATTCAAGTCAACATTTTTGTGAAAGAACAAAGCTTTCCTTAAACAAGATTGTTCTGGTTTTACAAAAGTACCAGACTTTTGTAAACAAGACCATTATTGACAGATTTAATCCAAAAAGATCAACAACGGCAAAGTAAAGCATCAAGAACAAACAATAAGATCAATCTTCAATTTAATGGCTGAAGTAACAAGTACAACCAAGACAACAATGACAAGACACTAATACGACATCTCTGAGCAGCCTGCGTACAAAGCAAAAAAAAGCATGACATCCAACAGGTGTCCGAAGTTCTCAGTCCAGCACTTACTCAAAACAGAAACGAAGATCGTTCTAGTTATAAAGCAAGAACATCATCATTATATTACTACACATGTCTATTAAAATTAAGAATGGATTGTTGGATTCCCAACGAATACATGAGTTGTCGCATGCCTTCATCAAGCCTATAAAATGAACCTCAAGGTCAAGGAAATATCAAGAGTTTAAAGTGTAAGCAATCAATCACTTAAACAATCATTCTTGAGAATTCTATGCTCTTCAATTAAGCAAAAGCTCAAGTTATGTTTCACTAGATTTAAGGATCTATTTGGTGAGTCTTTTTGCTGAGAATTAAAACTCAAACAAGTGTTGAGTGTACTCTGATCCATCAATTATCTTTATCATTTCATTTGAAACTCAAGACTATAATGCTAGTATATTGTAAAAATACTTTTATGATTAAAAAGTGACTTGTAAAAAATCCTTTTTAGACTGAAATGTAACTAATAGAAATCATTTCAAGGTCAAGAGATGAAATATTGTAATTGATCGAGATTGATCTCGAAAGTTGGTGTGAAAAGTAAGAACATTCTTGTTTGAGCATTTTAGTGAAAAAGCTCACAATATTGTGAGGATTGGACGTTGCCCATTTTGAGTGAACTATGATATATTATTGTGTGATTTTCTTTTCGTTATCTATATTGATTTCTTACTCACTAAGCATAGATCACGTAGAAAAATTTTCTTTTGATTTCACTAACCAAGAACTATATGCTTTTGTTGTGTTTGATATAATTCGTAGTCAAACCTCATTTCCTTGTGATTGACATTGTCATTTCAAGTACTAGAGTTTGGTATGATTCATAGTGAAGCTGATCACTTTGTATTTTTGTCACTCACTCCAACGGTGCATCTATCTTATTGTTTAAGTGGATGATATCTTCATAACTAGTAGTGATAAACAAGGAATACTTCAGTTGAAACAACATCTTTCAAATCAGTTTCAGACTAAAGACCTCGATAGACTCCGCTATTTTTTGGTATCAAGGTAGCCTAATCCTATGATGGACTTGTAATTTCACAAAGAAAATATGTTATGGATATTCTTGAAGAAACATGTTTATTAAATGTCAAGTCAATTGATAGTCATATGGATCCAAATGTCAAGCTCCTGCCTAATCAGGGGGAGCCTCTACCAGATTCAAGAAGATATAGGAGATTGGTTGGTAAATTAAACTATCTTAATTATTTGTTGTTAGTGTGGTAAGCCAGTTCTTAAATTGTTCTTGCCAAGAACATATGGATGTTGTAATCCATATTCTTAAATACATCAAAAGTGCACCCAAAAAATGTCTTATTTATGAAGATAAATGATATACTCAAATAGTTGGTTACTCATATGTCAATTGGGCAGACTCACCGATTGATAAACGACCCACTCTTGGGTATTGTGTACTTGTCGAAGAAAATTTAAGATCTTAGAAGAGCAAGAAACAAAATGTTGTTGCAAGATCTAGCGTTGAGACAGAATACAGGGTCATGGCACTAGTAACATGTGAGATCATCTGGTTGAAACAAATACTAAAAGAACTTCAATTTGAAGAGGCCAATCCAATAACACTAATATGTGATAATCAAGTTGCATTGCACATTGCCTCAAATCTTTTTTTCATGAGAGGACCAAACAAATTAAGATAGACTGCCATTTTGTTAGAGAAAATATCAAATTGGGCGACATCATCCCTAGTTTTGTCAATTCTAATGATCAATTGGCATATGCTTTTACAAAGTCATTGCAAGGTCCTAGAATTAGTTATATATGCAACAAGCTTGGTGAATTTGACTTATATGCTTTAGCTGAAGGAGGAGTGTTGAAAATAAATCATTAGTATGTAAATAAATAGAAAGCTTTGTAAGTATTACGGTCATTGTGTGTAATTATTCACTCATAGTCTATATAAAGAACTTCCGCTGAGTAGTTGAAACACACGAATTATTTAACATGTCTCTCAATATTTTCTTCTCATTCAACTAATTCATTTAGGTACAAACTTTGATTTACATCCATACAGATTTCCTATTGTCTGATGTACGCGACATACATTTGCATGGAGAAGATAGATGGACGGTCCATGGCATATGGGCATTCCCCACCCAACTACAATTCTAATCCATTTTGCAGTATGAGCTAAGTCATGAGTAGTTGCGTCACATTTACGACTAACAAATTGAACTAAACAGTCCTCTTCTTGAGATAAAAGAATGTAAATCTTTTACCACTTGAATACTCAAAGGTATTCCTCTTTGTTGCAGCATAAACCACTTCAGCCATGTGATATGACCAAGTCTAAGAGTTGAATAGGGGTTTTGTTGTTGTTCACTCACAAACCCAAACAATCACAATAGTTTTTCAAATTTAACTTTAGAATTCTTTTTAAAGTATATAAAAATAACAAATTGTCGTTAAAAATATTTTTTTTCTTTCAAATTTTACACTCCAACTATATGAAAATGTATCCGGTTAGTACTCCATGCCATCCTTTTTTGAGTTGGTCTATAACATCTTTACAATAGGTGACAAAAATTTTATATACTTTAAGAACTATTTATTATTTGTACAAACTTTGAATAATAAGTTGAAGAGAATAATAATTTAATGACTTCCCTAACATAGAAGGCGAATGTCTCTGTATCTAGTAAACACCAATCACTTGATTATTTTTAACAAAAATTTAATTGAGACCGTCAATTTCAATCTAACGGTAATATTTAAATATTTAGTGTTTGTGCATCAAATTGTCGTTGAAAGTTCAAACTATAACTATATTTTCCTGCAGCCTTATACTACCACGGTGATTTTGAAAGTTCACATGTATTATGAATCTTATTGTTAATTCAACTAAACAAAATATATTATAGTATTGTGATTCTAGTGAAAGTCTTCCTGCAATGTGTGACTTGACTTTTAATTGATCTCAATTTTAAAATATTATCAAAAGTGATTAATATGGAATATTTTTTTTTTTATGAGAACCCCGATGCTAGTTCTAGTATGTAAAAATTTGGAAATGTTAAGGGTAATATTAGTTTGTATTGAAGACTTGAAGTGTAGTCTTTTTTATGTGTATTGAAATCATTGTTATGAATTTTATTACATTATATTTTGTTTCTCTATATTGATGCAATGATGGTTCTGTTTTTTGTGAGGCAATTAAAATTCGTTTGTTGATAGAAAGGGTGTGTATGAAAAATTTGGTTCATTTCATACAAGATTGTTTAGTGTTGAATGTTAATGTTAATGGCTTCAATTGCAAAATGTGGTTCATTGCTAACTAGATTGATTATTGTTGAAACGTAGTAATTAGGGTTAGTTTTAGACGTTGGAGTAAAGGAAAAGAAGGGAAATTGATACTTGTTTATGATTACATAGAGAATGAGAGTTTAGACAAAAGAATCTTTGATTGTAAAGAGAACAAGTTGCTTAATTGGGAAAAAAGAGTTTAGGTACATGACACCAAACTACCAATTGTAATATGTACTTTAGGGTACATTGTAACTTTAGCTGATGTTTATAGAACTCTTTGAACACAAAACGAGATCACACTGTGTATGTAAAAGAACACTTCATATATCATTGTTTTGTAATAGCATCTTTTAATGGATATTTGCATTTTAATGTCATCATTGAAATAAAAATCATATTGATTTCAATGATGCATAAATAGATTTCATACTTAATTAAGAAACAAATTTTGTCCAAAGCAAAATAATTTTGTATTCCATGACCCAAATTTGTCTAACTTCATACAAAAATACCAAAATAAGTAACCAAAGCATACTTAAAAAGTAAAGAAAACATGATCAATAAATAGGCACAAAATAGTCCTACAAATTGATCAAGAGAAATCAAAATTGATTAATTCAAAATTTGACCAATGCTCTCCTTTTCTTCTCTAGCTCAGTCCAATACTTTACAACTTTTGTCAGTACTTCTTTGGACAGCACATTGTTAGCACATTGTAACAATCGAAGTGCAAGCTTCATCCTTGTGGCAGTCTCAGCCTAGAAAAGAAATGTTCAACAATGTTAGGACCATTTGAATTAAATTAAAACAATGTCACTTCTAAAAAAGTCCACTAAATATAACTTACATTTATTTTATCAAAAGCACTTCTAAACACACACTATGTCATCTATTCAGCCACCCGAACTCTGTAGTCATTACTGACATCAAACGATTAGCATTTGAACACTCACAACAGTTACAAATAATCAATTTAAATAGTTAAGTAATTGAGAATTATGATTTAAGTCACTCTTTGAAGACATCTTATTTCAACTAGATAAAAGTTGGACATTAACTGTGATGAACATTTTAATTTCATTTCATGACTTATGATTTCTTCAAGAAATAATCTCTACAAAATCATACAAACCTTAGTAACAAGTAGTAGATAAAAACATTAGCAGAGAATAAGAGCAAAACACATAAATATCATTTTCAAAACATCCTAATGTCTATGTGAATTGTGTTGGGGTTGATTGCAAGTCACACATCGTTTAGTGTGGCAGAATAAGGAGAAGGCCAAGGCTATATATTGGGTTTCGGTCCTTTGTTTTCAAATGCACCAGCACCAGTCAACATGTAGCACTTTAAGCTTGTATCTGACTTAGTTTAAATATTTGCTTTGTAAGAGTGTGGTTGTACTGGGGGTGTTGGGTGTGGGTGAGAGAAGTCTATGTGTTGTAACAATTTTCACATAGTGTAAATTCTCTGAGAGAAGTCTATGTGTTGTAACAATTTTCACATAGTGTTAATTCTCCGGTTGCCGGTTTAGGCAGCGGCCGTGGTTTTTTCTCCAGTTTTGGAGTTTCCACGTTATATTCTTGTGTTGTGATTGTGTTTTGATTCTTTCAAACTTATGCTGCTGTTTTTTCCCAACAACTGGTATCAGAGCCAGGTTCGGAGGTTCGGTGGGATAATTTTTCTTAGTATGCTCTGTGGTTGCAACTTTGTCTGATCTTCCACATCAGAAAAGAATTATCCTTGGTATTGTTAGGGGAAAGGTGATACTGTGAAAGTGTTGTTTAGGGAGGTTCTGGCTAAGGAAAGACTTGGTATTTAAGCGTGTCCGTTGTGACCCACCTCTCTTTCCTGGGAACTTACCTGGTGCACAGTTTACAGTCTGTGTGCAGCTGCTATGTCTTATTCAAGCGTTATGAAGTTTGACATAGAGAAGTTTGATGGAAGAATCAACTTTGGCTTGTGGAAAGTACAAGTCAAGGATGTGCTTATACAATCAGGATTACACAAGGTATGTGAAGAGAAATTTTCAGGTGGAGCAGTATCTGAAGAAGACTCTGAGACAAGTGCTAGCAAGGTCTCCCGTTTGTCCTTATGGTATTTCTGCTATACCATGAAAAAGGACAAGTTATTGCTAGCGGATTTAGAATAGCACACGGGCATTGGTTGGCATTGATGCAAGGTGTGTGGTGATGTATCGATGGCTGAAGAACTTACTGGAAGCCAACATGGGAGTTGCACCATAAATTTCAGCAAGGTTTCGACATGAGAAAATTCTTGGAATGGTTTAGTTCCAAGTGGAGAAAATTCTTGGGATGGTTTAGTTCCAAGTGAAGTGTACTTTTTATGGTGGAGTATGATTGTCGGTATGACAATGGAAGCGGAAGATGTAACTCTTACAATCAAGGTGGAGATTGTTGGGGTTGATTGCAAGTCCCACATCGTTTAGTGTGGCAGAATAAGGAGAAGGCCAAGGCTATATATTGGGTTTCGGTCCTTTATTTTCAAATGCACCAGCACCAGTCAACATGTAACACTTTAAGCTTGTATCTGACTTAGTTTAAATATTTGCTTTGTAAGAGTGTGGTTGTACTGGGGGTGTTGGGTGTGGGTGAGAGAAGTCTATGTGTTGTAACAATTTTCACATAGTGTTAATTCTCTGAGAGAAGTCTATGTGTTGTAACAATTTTCACATAGTGTTAATTCTCTGGTTGCCGGTTTAGGCAGCGGCCGTGGTTTTTTCTCCGGTTTTGGAGTTTCCACGTTATATTCTTGTGTTGTGATTGTGTTTTGATTCTTTCGAACTTATGTTGCTGTTTTTCCCAACAAATTGATTAAACACAAAATATCTATCAAATATATCTATGAGTGACTGAGTCAACATATAGCTACTGCATACCAATTTTGAAATTTTTGAGCATCACTGTCCTGCATAAAAAGCTAAGCCAAAAAAAATTCACTACACATACTATTCCAATAAAAAAGATACAATTCCAATAAGTAAAAGACATCCAAAGTTGAACCAAATTATATCAACAAAGGGACCATATCAAATACCATACCATTCCAATACAAATTACCATTCAAAATTGAATAATCAAAATTATGAATGTTACCACTAAGTTCTGCAATTCAAATATGCTAATAATCAAAGAAAACAAACTGTTAAAACAATAGTAGCATACCAAATCAAGAAGTTGAATTTTCTCCAAAACATTCCAAACTCAAATACAAAGACAGTTTGATTGATTATCTAACCAAACTCAAATACAAGGAGTTAATTTTCAAGACATTAGTTATCACTCTACAACATGCCTAATAAAGTTACCGCCCACTACAACTACTTCAATAACAACATGTACTCACATTGGTATTATCCATTGTACTTAATTCATAATGTTTTGCAAACTAATCAAGACAGGGTCTGAAAACTTAGATTTAAATTCAGCTACAAAATACAAACTGCCTCATGACAATTATTTTTCAAACATCGTGACTAACATCACCTTTCCTAATGGCAAAACCTCTACATTTTGCATACCTATAATAAAAATCACAAGCTTCATCAACATTACCAAAATACATCCCACATATTTCATTAGCAATAATGGAATTAATCCTTACAAGTTACAAACCTATCACCAACTATTGCACCGTTATTTGAACTCTCTGGTTAAATTGAATGTTCACCATACTCTAAAACTTCATGCCCAGAAAACTGTTCAACATGGTTGAACTATGACCTTCATTCCCACTGGAGAAAGAATAACTGAGATATATATCATCATACAAATCAACACCCTTAGAATCTTCATCTTTTTGAATCGATACATATTCTATAAACAGACCATATATGAACAACATATTAAAACTCATATTGTCATATAGATACCCAATCACTAAACAAAACCTAATCTTTAAATTGAAATCGTATATCACTAACAAATTTAACATTGAAATTGAAATTTTTTGGAAAAAATTAAAGATAAATTATCAAATAAAAAATACAATTTCACATCAAGCAGAAAATTAAATATGAAACAAACACAATTTTTAATGTAGAAAGTTTATCCTAAAAACTTTCACTATATTTAACTAGAATATATCAGGCACATTGTGAGCATGTAATTTGTAAAATATTCTTTTATTATAAATTTTTTAAAAAGTTTGAAAGTGATATTTATGGTGTATAAATGTATCAATTTAATCGGAAAAAATGTTTTAAATTTGTAAGTTTCTTACTTTATAAGAATAGTGGTTGTATAATAAAAGAATAAATAAAATAGAAACAATTATAAGTTTAGAATAAAATGAGTGGTTTTTACTCTA
>JBBPBT010000821.1:378687-391757 GCA_037974875.1 Cicer bijugum | reverse complement strand
TCCTCTAAATTAAATTTTTAAATCATTTTTCTTTTTATCCTTCTCTATTTAATAAATATAATATTATTGAAGATAAAAATATAAATTTATATAAAAATTTAAGCTACCAATTTAATTAAAATCTAAATTTTATAGAAGTCGGTAATTAATTTTCTTAGTTTTATTTAAAAAGGATAATAAATTTTATGAAAAAATATAAAATTATTATATTTTAAAATATTAAAATTAAGTCATCATTCAAAATTCAAGAATTATAAATTTAAGTCAAAGGACAACTGAAGTTATTTTGTAAAAAAAAAAAAGAATACTTAATATGACAAAAAAAAAAAGAAATCCAGTATTTATTTATTTTTTTATGATGGAATAAAGCACTGTTTATCTATCCCACAGTCCCGCGTTATTTTTCGTTCTCTGGGTTTGTGCTTCGAAGCTGCGACTTCGATTGATCTGCGCTTCACTTTCTTCAATTCAATTCAATCCAACCCAGGTAGTTACTCTTCTTTCTCATCTAATCTCAACTTTCGATTCTCTCTATTCAATTCAACTCAATACTCCACTTCCCAATTCCCCCTCACTCTCACCTACCTAGGGTTTTGTTTTTATTCTCTCTCTTCCCCAATTCACCTTCTTCGGAAATTCATCCTACGTCATTGTATGCGTTACGCGTTCTATTGCACAATTTCCTACTCAATTTCTTTTTTAAATAAATAATTTTGTTTTCTACTTGTCTCTTTTTGATCAGTATGGTGTTTTTTGCATTTAGTTTTATACGTTTTTCGAATTTGATATTTGAGATATCATGGAGGTAGTGTGATATATATTGGAGAATGTCTTCCATAATTAGGAGATTTGTTGGATGATATAAGATTTCAAAGCTATTATAATTCTCTTTAGGACTATTTAGTTTAGTTGTTTACTTAACCTGTTAGTTTCATACTTTACACTGAATGATTCTGTCCTATATCAATTGTCCGGAGATTCATAGAGTGCAATGATGATACAATGATGATAATTGTCTATTTTTCCATGTCATACATTCATACCATTAAACCATAATAAAATATGTTGCTACGCAGATTCATGGAGGCTATTGGATGTCGGTGTAAAGTTGTTTTACGTTGACTGTGCACATCTCTTTTTCTCATATTCATATGGACTGGGTATTGTTTTATTTGTGTAGCATTATATACATATATAACACCAGACACTTCATATTGAAAGTGTGTCTGTTGTCTTACACCGACACCTTTGGTTATATTCAATTACATATATTTTATTAAATTATGACTAGTTTCTATCAATGCTTCATAGTTATGTGTTTTATCTAGATGTTGCTGCTGTTACTACCTAATATTGATGTGATGGTGCATTTGGTAAATTTGTTATATATGCTTATCTCTGTTCTGTTTTATCCAATTGTTAGCAGGAATTTCAGACTTCATTTGATTTTCTTGGGTACAGGGGAAAGAGTCCCTTTCTTGACCTGTGTTCGTAGCCTTAGGAAGGTTAGCGACTTAATGTCGAGTTCTGGGAATAACTTAAACAGCAGCAGCACAAGTGGGATAACTTCATCGGATATGCCACCTTTGCCTCAGTGTTTGCCGCTAGATTCAATTTCAGTAGGCAATCAAAAATATACAGGAGAGTTAAGGAGAGTTCTTGGTGTTTCTGTTGGAAACACTTCAGAAGACCATTCTTTTGGAGATAAACATCCTAAACCAATGGGTCCAGGAGCCTCAGGGGAGTTAAAGCACTTAAAAGAAAGTGTTCAAGATGCCTCCAGAAAGGCTAGGTATATTGTTTTTCAGATCTGAAGAATTCTAATTGTAGAGTAGTTTAAAAATGTTCAAATCTTTTCAGAGGAAGATAATGTGAAATAATTTCTTTGTTTCTTTTACTACTGCCTGTCTTTTTCTTTTGGGTGTGTTCTGTTGTAATTTTTTTGGGGTGCCAGGCATTTTCAAAATTCCACACACCCTTAAGGTTAGTCAAATACTTGTGATTATGTTTCTGTCTAACGTTGAATTATTAGATTCATATTTAGATTATTCACCTATTATTTGATGATACAGTCTATCCATTTTGATGTCCTAATTGAAGTGTAATATGTTGATCAGGGATAGATCAAAAATGTTTCGGGAATCTATATCTAAATTGGATAAGTATAGGGAGGCCTTAAACTCAAAGAAGCGGCAAAGGTCTGATTTATCAAGTGACAGGGGAAGCGGAGTAAACTTAACGAAGACAAGTAGCCAGATTCACAAAACCCCGAATGATAATCTGAATCATCAGAGAGAAGTCAAGACCTCAAATTCAGTGATGAACAAGCGAATTCGTACGTTGGTGTCAGACATGCGGGTATTTTTCACACTATTGTTTGTTACTACGGTTTAATTCTTTGTCTGCATTATCCAAGATGTTTTACATTAAATTGATTTATGGCAGAGTTTTTTCCTGTATATAGTTAATATAGTTAAATTAATGCCCTTATAACATTACGGGTTTTAGCTTCGTTAAGGGCCTAACAGGAATGCATTGTATGAATAGTGGTTCAACACATTTAAATTTTTAGGCCCCTTCATCTCAAACGAAATATTTCAAGTTGCTTTAAGCCTAATTTAAATATTTCATTATGAAATCATGAGTCATTTATCATCTGACTTGCCATGTAAGGCATATCCAACACTAAAGCCATATGTTAAAATCGGACATAATTTCTATACTATGTTTTCCTCCACAGTCTTTAATCACGAAAGTTTCCACTTATTACTTTCTGATAGTAACCTCTTTATGTCAAGTTTTCATTCTATCTTGGTAACTTTGTTCATCTATTGTGCTCTCAGGAGGAATGTAGGTCTGCTGCTATTGGAAGACAACAGATGCTCACCGAGAAGGATGGAAATCTAATTCAGACACTTGGCGGGGGCTCTGATCGAAATGAAGAGAAAACTTGCAGATTACTTGCTGGTGGCGAGGGATTAGATCAAAAAATAAAGAAGAAGAGGTCTGTTGGAACAGTAGGAAACAGAGTTATAACTGGGGAAAGGGACGTAAAACGAGCTAGTCTTCCAAAGGGAAATGCTGATTTGAAGATGCGATTTTATGATACTCAGGGTTTCAGGTAGTTTTTATGGGTCTTTCTTTTAGATTGTTAGATGCTTTTCAAGTGTAATGTTAATTGTAGATGGATTGTGTTGGAGGGAATTTAGTACTTTTTGAAGATTATATATGTCAATATAATTTCATCATCTCCATGTTTTAGGATGATCCCTTGCTAGCATCCCGAACACACGTATGTGTCACAATGTTGATACTAGTGGTGTTCTATGATGCATGTACACAATAGGAGTATTGGCTATGATATACAGCAATAGATCCTCTTTTAAAAAATACTATAGGATATGATACATATATAAAATATAAAACATTTACAAAATATAATACACATTTTATTGTAATTCAAAAAATCCAAACATTGCAACATACGATTCAATATATTCCCAAAAAGGAACTAAACATAATGTATTTTAGAAAATATATTATATGTTGAAGTTATACTATATATAAATATATGTCACTATTGTTCAAGTATATATTTCAGAAATAGATATATGTGCTATTATTGTTATTATATATTTTTTTAGAGAATTATGTTTTAATATAATAAATAATTTGGACAAAGAATATTAACTTAACAAATAAAAGAGGAGTCTTTCAGGGTTAGTTTTAATATTATCAATGTACTTATCTGGTATATTCAGTATTCTTCTGTTGCTGTTGCGTCTTTTTCAAAGCATTACTGTTGTTTTCTTGTTTAAATGTGGGAAATAACCTTCCTACTTGCATTCTCTTAACTGACTGTTCAATTGAATAGAAGTGCAGACTATGGTCATTTTTTTGTTTTATTTGGAAAAAATCAGTTTTTATTTTGGGGGTCTTGATAAGGATCTGATGCACAATCTTTTTTTCTGTGCATTTTTTTCTTTTCCTATTTGGTGATTGTTCAAAGTTAACTTCCTGCAACTTGTAATTTAGACGATACTCTGAATGTGTAGATCTTACTATTTGAAAATTTGATTTAGGTGAAATACTGTTTGATATATAACCTAGATACTTCTGATAATCGCTGTGTCTATGCAAAATCAGAGTTGTTTCAAGAAGTACTTCTTCTAAAATCTTAACTTTGCTGTACTTTGAATTAATTACTTACGGTAAAAAAAGTCACTTTAAACCTTGAATATCTAGATGATTAAGCATATGTTTGGAAAAAATGAGTTCCGCGGCAGGAACCCACGCTTGGGCTACTCACTCCAATTAGCAGCTTCCCAAATTCACGGTGAAATCTGCTTTGGGACCTGAGTTTGGTTGTTGAAACATGGTTCCAAACACACACTAAGTGTGTTGCTTTCTATTTATGTTCTGGAGTGAAATAATTATAGAAACAGATTGCTTTCTATTTATGTTCTAGTCGTAGATAATGTCATACAAATGATTGTATGCCCCTCCTGTGTATTGCAAATTTTCAAGTAATTAATCAAGATTAGTGATGCTGAATTTGCTTCACTGGTATACTCAGCTGGAGAATTTCATTCTTTTGGGCTTGAATTAGATGTATATTGTTTGCTTATATTGTGCAATTAACTAACCTATTTTAATCAGGATAGATAAGCTTACAACAGTTCTTCTGCATTATGTATCGTGTTTCTTTTTCTCCCATTAATCTGTTCCTTTAGTGATTTATTTTCCCCTTTTGAATGTATTGTTCTTTACTTAACCTCGCTCGGTAGCTTTGTAAATATTAGGTAGTCACATCATTGTCAGATGGTCTGACATATTTTACTATTGAAGAACAGAAAAGCAAAATTAAATGTCTTTCGTTAATAAGCTTTTTGTGGTGCAGATTGAAGTCACTTCCTGGATCTAGTGGAATCAACAAGTCTGAGGGCTCTTCAGATTCTAATAATACGCGTTTGATGCTTACTGGTGAGCAAGGTGTTTCTCTTCACAGGGACCACATATCTGATCAGAGAGTTGTAGCAAAAGGAAACAACAGGTTTGAACATATCTTGTCATTTATTTCGACAAACTAGTTTTTTTACTAGTCAATTTTGTGAGGTTCTATCTATAATGAGATTAACCCAATACAGTTTTAGACTGGTCCTATTTACATTGATATGTATTGATGATTATTATATACTATTAATTGTCAGTCACTGTTTCTATAATTAGAGTAAACATTCAAGAGGACCCAGCAATCAGCCCTAGCACACCGATTAAAAACAAGGTATCTCGGGCACCAAGAACGGGTTCAGTTAGTGCGCTAGAGTTGTCTAACAATCAACCTCCCTCTGGAGGTTTTCCAGGTTGGTTACAGCTTTCAAATTCTAAAGTCTTGGTGATTAGTTTGGCAAATAATTAAAAGCTTTCAATATCTATAGGGTCTTCTATACATCCAATGACCCAGTGGGTTGGTCAGAGGCCACCTAAAAATTCACGCTCACGAAGAGTGAAAGTAGTTCCTCCTGCCTCACGCAATCTTGAAGTTCAAGTTTCATCTGAAGGCTGTCTAACTTCTGATTTCAATGTTAAAGCTTCATCTGTTGGCAACAACGGATTTCAACTTGCTAGCAGTGCAGACAACAGCCCTCCAAAATATAAAAGAGCGTCTGATGATATCTCATCTCCCTTTGGATTATCTGAAGGTGAAGAATCTGGAGCGGGGGAATATAAAATAAAAGAGAAAGGAGTAAATGGCAGTGAGTTTGCTATGGTTGCAGCTAAGGATGGAGTACCAATCAGGAAGAATAAAATACCAACAGATGAATCAGGAGATGGTGTGCAGAGACAAGGAAGAACTGGAAGGAATTTATCGTCAATAAGGCCAGGTCTTCCCTCACGGAGAGAAAAGTCTGCGAATCCACCTATACTAAAGCCAGTACAGGACACGCGGCTTAATGATAAGAATAAAGCGTATGTTGATTTTATTTGTAGATATATTTTATTTCTCCTTCCATTTTCCTAAACTATCATCATACCTGGTTATTAATGCAGCAAATATGGGCGCCCTCCTTCAAAAAAGCAGAAAGAACGCAAGGTTTTGACTCGTGTAGGGAAGCAACTGAACATTGGTTCATCTGATTTTGGAGGTAGTGTTGAGTTTTCAAAACTATGCCTCATTTGTTTAGGAATTTTAGTTTTATGGCATAGGCTGCTAAATTCCTTCACATCACATATACATGGTAGTCATATTAGTGTGTTAGGTTTTTTTCCAGCTGTAATTTAATATATTTTCACAAGTTATCGTGTCATAACACTATGAGTCACTTAGTGGCTAGCATATCATATATTTTTCAATAGTTATATTTTTATAATTCTATGTAATAATACATGTATGATATAATATAACCCATGCTGTTTCAGTAAATTGTTTTATTTTCTTCTCATTTCTGGTATATATATTTTTTCATAATTAATATATAGCCTATATTTTCTTTTAATCATGTTTTCACACACTGCATATTGAAATATGGCTGTCTAGGTGAATCTGATGATGATCGCGAAGAATTGTTTAAGGCTGCTAATGCTGCTCTTAATGAAAGCAGTATGTACTTGAGCCACTCTACCTTGTTTCAAAATTTCTTGTACATCTCCATTATGCTTCTCCTTTTTGTATTCAGGTTACGTCTGACTAGTTTGCTACCTTTTATTATGTAGATCTTGCTTCGGGTCCATTCTGGAAAAAAGTGGAGTATATTTTTGCTTCCATCAGCTTGGACGATGCATCTTTCGTGAAGCAGCAGGTGGCAACTGGGTCTTGAACATGCCATGCTTTTCTGGAAATGTGAAGTTACTGTTTGATTCTCAATATGTTGTATAGTTTCTGATGTACCGGTTTTTTGTTTTTGTTGCTGTATCAGCTCAATATTGCCGACGAATTGGAAAAAAGTTTATCTAATATGTTTGCGATTGATCATGATATGTTGGTAAGTTTTCAGCGTTTTGCATAAATTAGTCTATATCTTTTATCTTGCTTATTAATAATAAAACCTTTTGATAAGATCTCCACAGTTTTAATAATTAGATCTTCACAGTTGCCATCAAATTCCCTTGTCTGAAATATAAACGAGTAATCCTACAGCTTAAATATGAGAAATATCAGTAACTAGGCAATTCTCATTTTCTCAGGGTGTTGTTATAAATAACAAAACCACTCAAGGTTCAGAGGATAGAAGGAGAAGCAACTTTGATGAAGAATCAACCAAGTTTGATGGTGTAGGTGGGAGGAATGACATGGAAAGAGTAGACAAGGTTGCTCCATTATTCCAAAGGCTTCTTTGTGCTCTAATTGAAGAAGATGAAAATGAAGAATCATGCCACCAAAGTGAAGCAAAGAATATATCTCGACAGTGTGCTAGTGATGATTCTCACTGCGGATCTTGTAATCAAGTTGATTTTGAACCCAAAGACCGGGATAGAATTGAATCTGAAGTTGAATCAAACGTGGATTTCCAAATTCAGAAAAATTGCATAATTGACCGACTATCTTGTGATAAGAGTACCACATCCAACACATTTAGGTACCCAAACACATCCAGTTCTTTACAAAGCACTGGTGTTTGGCAGGGAGATGAAGAATTTTCCCTTTCTGATATCACTCATACCGGCGAAATATGTTCAAATGATCTTGATCAACTGCAGCCTGAATTAAGTAATCCTAGCTTTCCTTCTCCTGACGGCGAGTATCAGCTGATGTCTCTGGATGAAAGGCTGCTGCTTGAGTTGCAGAGCATTGGTTTATATCCAGAAATATTGGTAGGGTTTTATGTCATATATGGAATTGCAAATGTCATAGTTACTTGAAACTTACTGAATTAGTGACTATACTCCTTATACTTGCTTTGCTTGGTGCAGCCTGATTTAGCTGAGGAAGATGAAGCTATAAATCAAGACATCGTGAAACTTGAGAAAGCACTATATGAACAGGTTTGCATTGCAAGAATTTTCCTTGATAAATAAACCACATTTATCTAGTTTGCCTCCAATTTTGTCCATTCTTATATCATTATCCCTTATTTTGATTGGCTAATAGAATGGAAGGAAGAAGTACAATTTGGGCAAAATTGATAGAGCTATTCTTAAAGGGAGCAGCATGGAAAGGCAGTATGTTCTTATTATGCTTTGCATGTTTCACAACTGATTCCTCTGTGATCTTTTATTTATTTTATGTTATATATCATATCCTAATTTGTTCCTTTTCTGGCATGCATTCATGAGTCATGACTTTCCAGTTCTTGAGTTTGTGCTGATTGCTCAAGATATTATGGATTATTGTTAAGGTTAATTTGCTTACTTTGCAGGAAGATTGAGCAAGCTGCATTTGATCAACTTACTGAAATGGCATACAGAAAGAGATTGGTAAGAAGCTTTTCTTTACCAGCATTTTTAAAAAGGGCAACCTGGTGTTATAAAACTCTTGTAATAGCAGGGTCTAAGGAAGCATCAGATCCATTGTAGGTCTGTTGTAAACAGCCTTAACTTACTTGCATTTGCTAGAGTTGAATTTCACAACTTGAATTCGTGACCTTTTTAGTCACACGAAAACAATTCTAAACGGTGTGCCAGACCCTCTCTTCTTTACCAACTCTATATTGTATATTTTGTTGAGATCTACAAATTCCCTTACCATTTCTTTACCACAGAGATTATGGTGCTAGGGTTGGCTTTTTAATGCTTAAAGAGGATCTTTGTCGTGCTAATTTCAGTGTAGCGACGAAGTGCCTACTGGCTTAGTCATATACGTGCTTCTTTTGTAAGCAGTCAACTAATAAATTAAAAGGAGAATAATAAGTGTTGAATTGCTATTGGGTTCATTTGTTTAAGCTTTCGAAATAAGTGATTCTGAAGTTGTGTAAAAAAGAAATTTCTAATTTTAAAAGATACTTATGAAGTTACTCAAAGTAGTTTGTCAAAATATTCAGAAATTAATTGCACTTATTTAGTTACAGTTATAGTTGTGTTTTTTCAGATGCTACTCAATGTAGCTTCTCAAAATGATTAGAAATTCGATTTTTTAAACTGATGATTTTCAAAATTGGACAAAATGTCTTGAAAAATTGGCTTTTAAAAGTGCTTTATTGTCAAAATAAAAGTGGTTTTCTCTTAAAAAACTGAAACAAATAGGTTCATTATCAGATGCCTCTTATTTGCAATTTATATAGGATTTAGAGAGATTGCAATTTTAATCGTGTTTGCTGTCTGTCTTTTTTTGTACTCAAATTTAGGTAAAATGTGTCAGATAATTGTTCATTGGTTACTTTTGATCTTTCCTTCTTCAGCATGTGTTGTTGGTTACTTTTTTTGGTCTGAATCATACATGTCAGTAGGCCATAGGTTTGGAAATAACTTAAAAATTTGAAGGAATCAATTTTTTTTTGTTCTTTTCAAGGTTAGTTTAGAAACTCTTCACATACCACCATCTCGTCCTTTCCTATTTCTTTGCTGCCTTATTAGTAATCCTTATTCGACCATATTCACTATCTTGTGTGTGATTAGTGGGAGTAGTCTTTGGTTGTTGTCGCTAATGAAGAGTGAGTGGGCATTTCATAAGTTATAACCATGGGTTTCTACTCAAACTTTGGCAGGGATGCCGTGGAAGCAGAAATTCAAAAAGTGCCATTCAGAACGTTTCACAGCAAGTTGCTCTGGCTTTTCTTAAACGCACTCTTGGAAGATGTAGAAGATATGAAGAAGCTGGGGTTAACTGCTTTAGTGAACCTACTCTGCAAAATATTATGTTTGGTGCACAACCTGCAGGTTGCATTGTCTCTGGCACAGCCAGTAATACATGTAACAAAGCTTTGCATCAAATGGAAACCAGAAAATTAGGTATTTCAATTTTCTTTTGCTTGCTTTTGTAACAATGTCGGTGGATGTGTTGTTACCCTTTCAATATATTAGGTCTTAGAAATCTTTGCCATGTAATCAGACTGTCTTCCTTCAATATGCAAGTCCTGTTTCATTGGCTCTATCTTTGCGCTAACGTTTAAGATATTTTTGGGTGTTGGCTGATTATTTTTTTATTTACATTTTAACTTTTATTGTGTGTCTGCTGCTACAGGTGCAGTTTCTAGTGCTTCTGAGAAATATGATGGTCAGAGGGATTATGCAGATAGGGGACTGGTTGATTCTCTTCAAGGATCAATCCACACATCAGAACAAGTTTCATCCAAGAATGGTTCTGCGATTATCAAGGAGAAGAGGAGGGAAATGCTGATCAATGGCGATGTCAATGGTTCTTCAAGAACATCAATTCCTGATGGTGCTGTTCATGGTGGAGTGAAGGGAAAGAGAAGTGAGAGGGATAGAAATCAGATCCGGGATCAGACCAGACAAAATTCTATTTCCAGAGCAGGTTGCCCGTCATTGGACAATAGCAGAAACGAGGACAAGCCAAAAGCTAAACCCAAGCGAAAGAATACTGCTGGTAGACATGATGATAGGTTCATGGAAGCAAAGGAATCTGCTTGTTTACCGATTTATGATTCTAGTCTATCTGTGGCAAATGCAAGCAACACTGGCAGCAAGGATGGGGCAGCGTTATCTGGTAACCAGGACACTTCTCAAGCAATGGAATCCTCTGACCTGGGGAATTTGCCACTACCTGATTTAAGTTCAATAGAAGAATTTGGTGTATCTGGCGAACTTGACGGGCCGCAAGATCTTGGTTCATGGTTGAACTTCGATGACGAGGGTTTGCAAGACCATGATTGTGTAGGCCTTGAAATTCCAATGGACGACCTATCAGATTTGAATATGCTTATGTGAAGGAAACATCTTGTATCCAAAGGAGAATTTTCATCAATTGGATGAACATTGTGGGCATCAAGATCGATGTAACCTGGGTTTCTTGGGAGGGAGAACTTTTGGTGGTTGGGATCAGAATTTTGATCCAATTGTAAGGTAAACCAAATTGTTCTTTTTGTAGAAAGTTGTATAGAGGAAATAGTTCAAACGATATTGCTGTGCTGCAGTCATGGGTTTCATGACATTGCTTCCAAACCCCTTTCTTATCATCTCTAAGATACTAGATTTCACCATTTTTTGAATTTAATTGGTTTTACTGTGCTGAAGTCCTGCCTTTCCAAATGGAATTTTATGGGAAATGTAACTTCATAATCTTGAGATTGAAGCTATGTCATTCATTTAGTCAAAAGGTGCCTAAAGGATGGCTTCTTTTCCCATGTTGTCACTTCAGTTCCCATGCAATGTAATGCACAATATAAAGAATTTGGTCTCCTATAAAGTGAGAATAGTTATATTCCATCACATCTATGATTAATTATATACGTAGATGCAATATCTTAATATATTAGTTGATATTTAGTATTTACTCACTTTAACAATTGTTCACTTTAAAGTGATTGGATTCAAATGTAATTTCATTGTCAAACAAAACATGCACAATGTCGATGATCATTTTCTCTCGAATAATTGGAGAATGACTACTCCAACTAAGTTTTTAATTATCTGAGTTGTGGTATTTATCCCATTTATCATCATTTTGGGCAAATATTCAAATAAGATTAGTAGACTGATTTATTTCACCAAGCATTTAATATAAAAGGATAAATATTCTTAAATCAATGGAGGGCTAAAGTTCAGGTAGTTAACATTTAGTCTCTTGAAAATATGATAGCTAACAAAAAACACTATACATGGGTTGACCGAGACATTTAGAATACTACATGATGTAGTTAAGTAAATAATCACTAGTCACAATCAATATTTACACTAGTCGGAAGAGCTAACAAATCAAATTAAAAGTTTCTTAGATCAAGAATATTTTTTTTTTCTGCAAATTTTCCGTTCTTCTTTAAGTTGCAATCTTTTAAATATTTAACCCTCTAAAATTAACATGTCCACTCTAGAGGTATAATTCAGCGGAGAAGAAGAGAGACGATAATTAAATATTTTTAATAGTTTAATATTTAATTCAAGAGAAGATAATATATTTTAAATAATTTTTTAATTATAGTGGACACCTATGTTCACCCCCACATTTTCATCTTAATTAAAAATAAATTAAATACATTTTATTTAAAATATTTATTTTCTTTTCTTTTATCTATCTTCAACTAAACACACATAAATTGAATTTAATTATCTCAATCAAATACAATGCAAGTAATGACAAAATATACATTACATATCAATAAATTGATACCTAATCTAATTAAACAAGTTGTACACTACAAATAAAGTCTATAATATGAAGATTGGACGGTTAATATATGAAGCACGCGATAATGACCTATTGATTGACCCATATTGCCATCCTTCCAAATAATTAATTTATATATTCCCTGTTGCTAATAGTTGATTCATCAAAAATAAAAGTAGTATACAAATCAACAAGGCCAAACTAAATAAACAATGTGTACCAAAGAAAAAACATATAACCAATAAATGTATGTTGTCAACATATAGATCCATCATTTCACATAAAATATTAGGCATCAAATTGGAGGTTGCACTATCTCAATGTGGCCGCTAAATGTGGGGTGCTTATAATATGATCCTTTTAGAAAGTGGTTTAATTAAAGGTGAATCCTTTTTTCTTGGACTCAAATTAAAGGTGAATCCTTTGAAGTTAATTTATAGTATAGCACGTTAATCTAATTTTTTTAATGTCATTAAAAACAATTACTACTATTGCAAATTAGTTAAAGCACAAATGAAATGATATATGTTGTAGCGTGTCACTCTTTATAAGATCCACCATTAGACGGACTATAGCTATAGCTATATATATATTCAACCATAATTATGAGATCATGAATTTGATAAGATGCACAATCTAATTATTTATATTTGTTATTTGAACTAAAATTTAAAGATAATTATAACATGTGATTTAAAAAATTATTTTTGGCTTAAATATATTTTTAATGTTTTTATTTTGTTCAAAATCAACTTTTAATCTCCTTATTTTTAAAATTAGTTTTGTAGTCCTTCAATTAACTAATTCTTAGAATTATTGCGGTCTCCACTATTATTGTAATTATATATAT
>JBBPBT010000821.1:358501-372415 GCA_037974875.1 Cicer bijugum | reverse complement strand
TTTGTATTATTTTTTTATTGGGTCAGATTCAATCCATTACTTATAAATTTGGTAGTGTTCACAGGATCAACTAGATTTTATACACCTTTATCCACTTGACACTAAAACTAATTAGATATACTCCTAATACTTATTGATCTCTAAAGTAAATCAACATTTGAAAATTATTTAAATTCCTCACATCCTTTCGACGAAAACAATGACCAAATCAAAGTTTAGGATTTTGTTTTATTCAACTAAAAGAAGAGGCATCAATACATAAAGTGTAATTCACAAGGAGAGAAATCAATACATGAAGTTTAAGGTTTAGTTTATAAAAAATATTATGTTTCATAATCGATTTTTTAAAATAAAGTTATTTTTATTACAAAAGACAAAAAACCAACTTATTTTGTTTATGATATCTAAATTATATAGTAATAAAATCACTTGTTTTTATAATATGTAACATATAGACCTATATCAACTTGGCCTAGCTTTTTCCGTTGGTTATAGGGTGGCTTCGAGTCCAATTTGTATTGGTTGATGGTTATATGTTGGTTATGATTCTATTTGATTTTATTTCCTTTATATGTTTTGTCTCTTTCTTGCATTCTTTTGTGCTTGGATATATGTGGTTTATTTAAATAAAATCTTATACTTTTGATTTTGAAATAAAAATTATGAGATACTTTTCAACCATAAAGGAGGTAGAATATATATATATATATTTTTCATAAAAATAACAAGAAAATAAATAAATATATATTTTTGATGAAGCTGAGACACACCCTTTCCATCTAAAGCAGCCTTAAGATATATCCACTTGCAAAAGCACCTTTTAATAAGACTAATTAACTAATAATTAGTATTAGTATCAATTACATATATTAAATAGTATATATCAGAAACTTGAGAAATGACTATGAGAAGGTTGAACCATTTGCAATTCCGTAGTTGCTTGGCATGAGTTGTCATCGTTGATCAAAGTCCTATTGAAGTACAAAATAAAATAATTATCACCTTTTTAATGTTTTCAATCCAACAAATATATATTATGTAAGTTTTCATTTAGATATATACAATACTCCATTCCAAAATAAAACAAAAATGAAGTAAAAAAATGGATGTATTTGTTCTAATTTTGTATATTTGTGATGGATGGAGTGCACATAAGTTTTGTTGCTGAAACTTGAAGCACGTTCCAAAAGAAAACCAAGACCATCCATCTTGAAATCTTCATATGTTTTTTATTTATTTTATTGTATTAAATATCTCCTTGTTTTTAAGTGAGATTTTTTTTTTAAATTTAAAAATTATAACTAATTATTGCCTTTTAATTTGCAAATTACATCTTATTTTCATCTAATTCATTAGTAAGAGAGAAAACTAAAACGACGTATACATGATAAAAAAAATTAATTTAATTGTGATATATAATTATTATAAGAAAAAATATAAGTTGATTTATAAATTATCTTATATGTAATTTTTAACCTAATTACGATAAAAATAAATACTTTTAATAATATAACTATTAGTAATTCATTAACAAAATAAAAAAAAAATTTGAATAATATTCTTAGATAAGTATATATATATATATATATATATATATATATATGTATATATATATATATATGTATATATATATATATGTATATATATATATAATCAATATGTTATATAAATAAATAAAAAATAATATGATGTTGATGGTGGCACTTACTCTCGTGGTCTTGTAGTCCAAAGTGAACTTAGGGCTCGAAGACGACCATAATATTCTCCAATAATAAGAAAACATCTAGCTGCTTGTCGTACAGTTAATATTCGACATAGTTGGTGAAGGCTTTGTTGTCTCAAATTATCACCCTTCAATTTTAAAAAACAATATCAAAATATAATTGTGTGAGAAATGATATAATATAAGTATAATACTTAATCAAGAAGCCAACTATAAGTTACCAAAACAATAATCAAGTAATTTGAAGTTTGCTTATCAAAATAAAAAATAATAATAATTTGAAGTTTAATATAAATAGTGGAATCATTGAACCCCAACTACCCTATGAATGGTATCTCTAGCTAGAAACTCATGAGTTTTGTCTTACATGTTTTTGACTATTCGAATACACTCAAATAATATATATAGGTTATGATATGATATAATTTAATTTAATTTTTAATTTTATAGTAATTTAATTTAATTAATGAGAAATCATTTGACAATTTGGTTTTTAATTAAAATATTGATGCATGATTATAAGTTTGCCTAGGATTTATGCTTAAACATATCCATGGATCGAGCCATCACTCTCTTAAACCAACTTTTGATTGAAACATTGAGATTGAAAATTTACATCAAATGTTTGACACTCAATGTTTTGATTACCATTCATTCCCCTTAGTAGTAATTAAGATATTAACAAGCAATAATAAATTAAAGTACCCAAAAATTAACATGATAATAATTATTGATGTGTGTGTATATACTTACAAGGAAGTACGTGTCAAACAAGTAGTAGGTACATATAAAGTCAAATAAATTATTTAAAGGAAATTCTTAATTTAATCATATTGAAAGGACTTGATCATATATAGCATGCAAATTGCAATATAGACAGATCCAGTTTACCAATTAATAAACCATGGTGTTCAAATATAACTTCTCATAATATTCTATACAAGCTTTGACTTTTTATTTATTTATTTATTATATAAATAGAAGTAATCAGGAGGTGTAAAAAGTAAAAAGACAAGATAGAAGAATTGCGGCGCAAAACATGCATATAGCGGCGGATCGAAGCGTGAGCAAATGAAATAAGATTTGGACTACAAACTAACATTTCACCTGTTACTAATTATGACACATACTTACACTTGCCTATATATAAATTTTTAATATTATTATATGTTTTTTTTAAAAACAATGATAAATTCTACTGTGTAAAATCTAATAATATTATTATTTATTAATTGAATTAAGATTAAAAGACTATGTAGTAATTATACTATTAAATTATAATAAGTAATTCTTAATATCAATTAATGTGAATGAATTTAACATAAACGTGTGAAGAGACTCTCTCTCCATAGTCAAACAGAAATTGAGCTACAATTTATAATTTTGAAAGTTCAATCAATGAGACTTCACATCTCAATCGACACCAAAGTGGCCCTCTAGAAAAGTATTACTTTAACATCAAGATAGGATTTTGCTTAAAAACTGAATGTCCCATTTTTGTGTTACTTTATCTAAAATACATGTTAATTTTTTTCCCCATTTTTGGGGTGTTTTTAGGCTTAGTTAGTTAGTCTTTTTTGGTAGTTTATATTTTTGTATGTAGACTATATTATAAAGACACATTCTTTATATTTTTATTTTAATTAATGAATATTCAAAAAAGTGAGTCAATTAAGTATATATATGTACATTGTTTACCTGACGGACAAATCCTTCAAGGCTGGAAATCTTGGTCATGGCGGCGACCATCTGTTGCACACCATCGACGACGGGCCCTCCGGCGATGGTGTCAACTATAGAGTGTTGGAGTTGTTCATGGCCTTGAGTGAGAGCATCTTCAGCTTGATGTGATGAGTGTCTTAGCTCACACATCCCTACCATTTGTTGCTCTGCTAGGGGTTCCAATTGTTGCATCAACATCTAACCAAAATTATCATACATTATAATTTCATTTAATATATAATAACATCTAGAAAAAAAAGGTGAAAAACCACCAAAATTAGAGAAAAAAAATATTAAAAACTAAATTATGTCTCTAACATTTATCATAAATTTTTGTGTTTGTTTTCTACACTCAGTGTGATATTTTATATGGTTAATTCAGTTGAATAAATATTTAATTCAAATCGAGATAAAAAATATATACTTAATCTAACGCACTACGTTGTGTAAGCAATTTTCAAGATGATTTAAACTAACTATATATTCAACTAAATTAAACACATTTTTAAGTGCGATGTATAATTATACGAAAAAATATGTGAATGTGTATAAGGTTAAAACCTACAGTGATGAGCTCTGAGGGTCTGAAACCTCCTATCCAAAGGAAGGGTCTCTCAGCTGGAGAAGTCCAAATGCCATTAATGAGATGAAATACATCTGAATTAACAGCCACCCCTTTCAATTGGAAAAGCTCGTCGTAATGATACAAATATCCGTCGACGATCACTCTCAATTCATTATCGGTCAATGCCGCCTGTAAGCCGTTTCGAAGCTCCACCAAGTGTCTTTGATCTTCTTCCAGCCATCTTGCATACTCCATGTCAAATATTGCAGCTCCTACAACATTACAATAATACGCACATATTAGACATAATAGTCGGTTAATTAGTTATATGGATGTAATATAATGGTGTAAAATTATATTACACAAACAATGGTATATGTTGTTATTGGAGCATATATAGGCCAGAAATAAAATGGCATATTAGAAAAATGCAGCACTTACCAGGGCTTGTATTGCCACCAGCACCACCACAACCCATGAACAGTCCCTATTACAAAATTAATTAAACACCACAAATTAATAATCATGACTATAAATTATGAAACTCATATATGTAATGATGCACATGCGATATGATACTTTTTAAATACGTTAATAAAAATATTATTAAAAACAATATATCCATGTAAAATATTTATAAAGAAAAATATATGATTATTTTTTTGTAAATATATAATTATACTGTATCAATAAAAATACCGTTAAAATAATATTGATAAATATTAGTTGTATTCAATAATTAATAATTTAAAAATATTTTTAATTGTCTCTTCACTAAGTATCATCATTCATTAAAAAAAATATTATTTTTAAATTTCGTTCGACGTACTAATAACAATATCTTAAAGTGCATCTCTATCATATTAAAAAAAATATATCATCTTTATTTTTTTCATTTTTTTAATTTACTTATTTGTAAAATACCTCAGAAATATTAAATAAATTATTTAAAAAAATAAAAATAATAATTTTAATATTTCTAAGATACATACATATAAATAAATATATGTGAAATATCAGTATCAAAAAGATATATGTTACATGTAACATGTACGACTCTATTTTCATAGTATTCGATATTTACAGCTATAGAAGTACACTAGATAAAAACTTTATGTTATATTTAAAAATTTAATATTTTTAGGTGACATATAATAATACTAAATGTGTAGAGAGAGAAGAGTGTACTTGAGAACGTGCTCTTTGAAGGTCTTGCTCCAGATTGGCTAGCCTTAATCTACTTGACTCTAACTGCTGTACATAAGCCTGTTACAATAATTAACTCAATTAAGATAAAATTCCACCAACACATTTACACACCATGCATAATTATATTATATACAAAGTTTAGCATAACATCTAATATTGCATACCATTAACTTCAAACAGAGAAAACAAAATTAGAATCTAATGAAACATTTAAATTTTATTTTTAAATTCATAAAACTTAATTCAACTGACTAACGGAACGCACCTTTTTCCTTAGACGGCTTTTTTTTGCAGCTTCTCTGTTTTGTGCCAATCGTCTCAGTGTCTATAGACAAAACCAAACAATAAAATCATCACTAGAATTACAATTACCTCCCATTTTTTTTAAAAAAAAGAAAACATATATATTATGTTATAAATAAAAAATGTGTATGATATTTAAAACCTTTGGATCAAGTGTCTTTTCTGATGTGGAACTAGCTCCTTTCTTCTGCAATAAAAATATAAAAAAATAAATAAATTTGGATAGTTTCATAGGGGAACACAACAAGACAGGTTAATTTTCTAACCATTACTTTTACTCAAGTTCAACCAATAAATTTAAATTTCTTCACAAACAAAAATTATACTAGATATAAGATTATAAATGAAATTTTAGGAAGCATGTAATATATGACATGAATAGTAGTAAGTAATTAAAAAGTATCTTTGTCTGCCATTAATTATTTAATTTGCTGTATATTCAAGTTTAGATTTCTAATAACTAAAAAAATTAACTTGCAATGAATAAAACACAAGTAAAGTAGTAGGTGTTGGCAACTGTTAAAAAAAAGTGTAACATTGATAAGGACTTAAAAGATTCTCCCTTTTTTTTGTTTTTTCATTTTCATCTCTCTCTCTCTCCATATTTCATGTCAGAGATTCATCACGAAAACTCTGTATAATCTTGATTTTCTGTGAGTTGTTGGGATCTGTGTTGTTCTTTTGTGCAGAGAGAATTAACTAGAGAAAGACAAAAACAGTATTCATTGCATTTAAGAGACCAAGTTTTGTTGCCTGAGTTTAGGGAACATTAATAGAGAGAGAGAGAGAGATTAACACAAACAGTGAAAACAAATAATAGTTATTGAATTAAATTAACAACCTTTTCCTGAGATGTTTTAGCTGTTGATTGATTCTGTGATGTTTCTGTTCTTAAGACATCATTAGTTGCTGTCTCCTGTTGTTGAATCTGATCAAAAGCATGATTTTGATGATCTGAAGAAGATGCTTTTACACTTATTGGAGAATCTGTATCAAACTGTAACTCTGTTGATCCTGAATCAGTGCTTTCCCCTCCTGATTTTGATCCTCCCTATGTTTTAAAATCCACAACAACAAAAACAAACTTCATTAATTTCATGTCCAAGACCAAAATTTCAACTTTTTTACCTTCTTTTTGCAAAAGGGTAATAGAAAAAATATTACTTTTTCAAAATGAAGATATATTTGTGTTTGTGATCAGATGGATAAAAATGTAATTTTTTTTTAATCTTTGATGTGTGTTTGAATGTATGATAAATTTGACAAAATTATAATGACACTATGAGTTTCACAAAATTGCAATAAAATTATAATTTTATTGAAGTTTTAAAGTGTATTTTTAAAATCAAAATTGGTGATTCATAATGACTATGTTACTCTCATCACAAATTCATACAAGTAACCAAAATGTATTTTTTTTTAAAATACAGTAATTATTTTTAGTGATTTTGTCTTGCTGAATCTAAAACACATACAAATCATTAAAAAAATAGTGATTTTATTGATTAGAGTAGAAGTGGTATAAGTTGATATAGTTTTAAATAATCTTTACATATGGATTGGTCAAAGATGGAGAAGTGAGAGAAGCTACAAGTCTTGGTGTTTGTTGAAATCTAATTGGCCATGAAGGGAACATTTCAAGTGTAGCTGCTGGCTTGCTTGTGAATAAAGCTGTTGCAAGAAAAATCACAAAAGGAAAAATCTCATAATCATAACATAACCAAATTAATAATAGAACACTATATAGGATTTTCAATTATATCAAAAGTTGGATGAATCTAATTCTCCTTTTGGAGTAATAATCATTATGGTAACTCTTCCTACTCAACACTTTCCTTCCTCCAACACACTTTTATCTTCTCTATGATTTTTGGAAAGAGTTGGTTTTGCTTATGTAACATAAAGAAAGAGTAAGTAAACCATGGAAAAGGAAAAATCATACATGCTTTTCCTTCATCATTTCTAATCTTAATTCCTTGTAGAACAATTGCTTCTTCAAGCTCTCCAAAATCAAAAGATGACCCTTGATTCCTAAAAGAACAACAAAAATAATTAAAACAAAAGTTACTTATATGCAACTATAGGAAATGGAAATAAATTAAACCAAATCTATACATAGAGATAATGAAGAAAAATCATATGTATATTATGTATGATAGAAATTTTTTATAAGTGACACAAAAAAAAAAAAGAAATTTTTGATAGGTGTTAAAAGAACTAAGGTGGAGAAATTATTGAAAAGTATACATTAAGCTTGATGTTGAGGTAGTAATTCCATGAAGAACTCCATAAGGGACATGTTGACTTGAAGGTTCTGACTCAGACAAACCAATTTCTCCAATTCTTTGGCTAGCCATGCAAAACTATTCAAAGTTCATACCATTCTCATCTTCCTTGAAGCTGAAAAGTTTTCATTTGGTAGAACTAGAAACTTAATTCACAAGAATTAAACTTAATTGCAAGATGTGTGTGTGTGTGTGTTTGTATCAATATATATAACATACAAAAAAAAAATTGTGTGTAGGAAAACTAGGAAGTCATGATCCTTTACCTATGTTTCTTTAGAATTCTAAGAATCCTATGTGGACAAATTTGCAAAGAAGAGAGATATCAAAGTTTTGTTGTCAAAGTAATATATAAGTTGCCACAAGTAGATAGTCAAGTCTTTATCTTATATATAAGTTCCACTTTGCTACATTTTATCTCTTAAGGGATGTCTCTATCTTTCTTTTCTCCTTCTCTAGAAAGAAAGAAGGTTGAGAAATGTGTTTGCCTTGCTTTAATCATTGTCTTTAGTTGTAAATACTTGAGGTTGAGAAGCTCATTTATTTGCCATTAAGGTACCTCAAATCTTGTCCTACCAACTAGTAACTTGTTTTAATTAGTCTCTAATTATCATTTAAGATTCATAACAGTGTTTAAAACTCAAGCTGAATCAGTTGGTTTGACTGATTAAATTACCATTCAATCAGACTAGTATATGGTTCAATCACAATAAATTTACGATTTTTTAAAATTTTATAAAATTAGATTAAACTACAATTTAATTGTAACTCGTTCAACACATTTTTTTTTTATCTTTTTAAATATTTTTTAATCATCAATTTAATTCTAATAGTTTAACTA
Source organism: Cicer bijugum (assembly GCA_037974875.1). Classification (NCBI taxonomy): domain Eukaryota; kingdom Viridiplantae; phylum Streptophyta; class Magnoliopsida; order Fabales; family Fabaceae; genus Cicer; species Cicer bijugum. Next base: position 363,767 of record JBBPBT010000821.1, on the reverse strand, counting down.
AGTTGTTATTATAATGTTTCTTGGGTTGGAATCCAATAAATCCAATAACATTGATTTAAAATGTGTTTGTAAAAAGATTAAAAATGAAATAAAATTCAATTAAATTACTATAATTGGAGAAGTGGGGTCCATTGTAGGAAGCCACTGGAATCACTGACTCCTACTCCACTCTCTCTCTCTTCTAACCGCCTGTGTTTTCTTATTGGTTATTATCTTGTGCTGCATGTGTACTTTTTATAAGAAAAAGTCATAATTTTTGTTTTTGGTACAACTTTTTTACTTATGTAGCAATATCAAAGATGAGACAAGTTTTTCTTTTACTTTATGGTTAAAAAGATGGCAAAAAATTAAAAGAATGAAAAAAGAAAGGTCTAAAGGTAAATATTTTGGTCCTTTCATACTCAAGGAGAGAGCCTATGGATTTTACTAGTATTCTTTTTTACATTAAGAGTTATATAAGAAAGTGAGTTATTTTAATTTTTACACATCATTTATCTAATATCATATAAACTTGTGCTCATTGCATAATTTCAACCAAAACATTAAAATAATATTCTACAAGCATACATACCCACTTTGTTTATTTAATCCTAGCTATGAGATGGATTTGTTTGGTATTTTCTTCCTTTGTTGATAGGTCAACATCCATTCCCTGTCATCACCTAAAACCATGCCTTGTTAAGATTCTTTTGTATAGTTATAGATATTTTTCCACACCATTAATATGTTTCACTAGCTAATCATGAAATTACTTGCAACTTAATTTCTCTATGTTGTTGGAATATGGATCCTCTACTACATCTAGAATTCTGTTGAAAAAAATAAAAAGTAAAAAGAGTAAAAAATATTATCTTATGAACGATTTAGATTTCACGCAGGAAATATGTGATATATTTATTGATTTTGGTTATTCAATCTTAAATCAACAATAAATATAAGATTATTTATTAAAGATGTAATGTAAACCAATTTATTTTGAATTGACGACTGAGATCAGCTCATACGTGTAAATATGCAATTTTCTAAATGTAAGAAATTTAAATCCTTCCTTACTTTATATATTGTCTTTGCTAAAAAAATTGTTGCATCGCTGCATCATGAGAGAGGATTTGGATCCTATTTTGTTGATTAGTGGTTTATGCATAGACTTAGCTCTCAAACATTGTCTTTTTCGAACTTTCGAACTACCATGGATAATTATTGTATATATAATTACATGAAGGAATACTCTTGATATTTATTGAGGAACAAATATAAATATAGTTAATGCTTTTTCTTTCACTTAGATGTAAGCTTTAGACCAACATTATTGAGGAATAAATACAAAAAATGAGAGGAATTTTAGGTAAAATCAAATATCAAATCTTGTGCTCCTTTTATAGGTAATAATATGCCTCCTACAAATTATTCCTTTATGAAGCAAATGATTGGTCATAAAAAAAAGTGGTTTGGCTCAAAATCTGAATTATCTAAAGGATTAATAAGTCAATGTATTGTAAGTATATAATTTTTTTTCCCAATATACCTTACAATGAATGTTGTTTATCACATGAAAATGTCTTTGTGAAGGTTTTAGACAACAAAACAGAACAAGATTGTTCCATGAATTTGGCATTACCTTTAGCCGTAATTATTTGAGCTGTACAGCTTCTGTGTCTGCAGAGAGGTGATTGGTCTAGATCAAATTTAAATTCTTGAATTAATTATTTCTTTGTTGGTGATAATAGTTATATTTAACTATTATAAAGTTATTATTACTTGTTGTCTAAGCAAGCAACAATTGTTTATAATAAGTTTTGTTAGCCTTTGAGCAACTTGTATGAACATTGCCTAACATTCTTCAAAGGTGCATTAAAATTTTAACTAACAGATAATCGTTAAAATTACTTTTGTTTTTCAGATACTTTGCATGTTGACTACTTTTGAATCTTGATCAAGGATTTGAATACAAAATAAGCAAAAAACTTAAGCAAATATATTATTATGAACTTCAAAATAATTTAGAGTTATAAATCAAACGACAACAATAAATGACTAGCTGCACAAAATTCAAGTGTTCAAATCACTAAAAAATAAAGTGCAAACAATAAAAGTAGGATAAAGAGAATAAAAACAGAGAATAACACACCAAAGCAACAAGCAGAAAGAGAGGGCATCCTCATCCAACAAGACAAGGGGACCACAAAACAAAGAAAAAAATGTGTTATTTGGAGCAATCAATTTCAAACATCCCGTTTGAGTAAAAAATGGTGAGAAAACCAACCATAGAAGACTTTTTCAAAATTGGGTCATGCAACGTTGCTTGCTTTCGTGCTTCACCTAGTTTGTCTTGAATTGTTTTCAGAACATAATAACTCATGTGATTCAGTGTCTAACTCAGTATCTAATTTACGTCCATAGCCAATTCAATATATGATCTATATATCAACAGTCACAAATTAGAAAAAGAGCATAAACCACTAAGAATGCATCATAGCAATAAACCTGTTCCCTAATTGCAGTTTATATATATATATATATATATATATATATTCTGAGAAAGATAGAATGGTTTTCATACACAACATGCATAACAATCACATCACAAAAATATGTCCATTAAAAATATCAGCATCCAATCTTTGAACAAATCAGTAAAAGTGCATCACAATATTTATCACCATATTAATTGACTTTGATATCCAAGCGTACTCCACCTACTTTGAAGCAGGAACCGTGGCAATACGGCAAGTGATAACACATAATTATCCATGAGGCTGCAGAGAAAAGCACAGAGCATACAAAGAGAAGGAAAGACAGCCATAGCACGATGGAGAAATAGAAAGGGGTAAACCTGTACTAACCAAGGGCCTCCATTGGTTGCCTCGTTTGCCCAGAGAACAGGAAAATATGAGACGAACATAGCGAAGCTATATTGAAGTGTCAAAATTTAAAACATATATCGCGGATTGAGCATAATTGGTTATCCAAATATGCACAATTTTATCATTAGACGTCTTAAAATAGATTCAAATACAAGAGAAACAAACAAATGTGAAACTCCTGAGCAAAATATTCCTAACGGCATATCTTTGAAGGCCTCTTCAATGCCACCACAGACTGTAATAACTCTCTTCCCTAAAAAAAATAATCCATTGCAATGGTATTTATTTATTTTGGCCTTAATAAGACTAAAATTCCTAGAACATATCTGAGAATGTTAAATTTTCAGAGGGAAGTTAATATTTAATAGTAACCCTTCTTTTGCTAACGAAGTGATCAAAGTCATGAATGTCTGCTATGAGTTATGATTGTTGTTCAGTCACAAATTTTAAATAAAGATTCAAACCAATAAGTTAAACTTGAGCATAAACTCTTGATTTCTGTAAAAGTTACCTGCAAATGTGCCTACATAATCAGACTTAAAAGAAATCTTGAGCTATAACAAGTCATTTAGAAGAAGAATTTTATTCAAATTTAAAATGTGGATCAACATCTGTGTATCTCCTCATCAGCTCAACCATGGATGTAGTGAAATTGGCTAACATCTTGCATTCTTCATCAGACTTGGTCTCGGAAACAACTCCGTGAATGACTAGCTTCCTGAGATTCGGGCATCGCCTAAGCAGCTCCTCGACCCAGTGCGAGAAAAGATCATTAATCACACTCCATCCGAGCTCCAAGACGACAACATTCTCCAGATGGGAAGTGCCTTGTAAACCATAGTGAAGCACTCCATCTCTCACATCATAACTCAGAGATAAATGAGTCAGGTGTGGAAAGCAAGTTGCAATTGTTTCCAAATCCACAACCTCGTCCTCGTCGTCGAACATCACATCCCAAAGCCTAAGCCTCTTTAAATTCGACGATCTCGAAATCATTTGATAAAACTTTGGCCATATAATTGTGAAGTTGCTGATATCCACACTCTCGAGACTCTCAACTGTGTCACCAATATCAAGATGTATAACACTAACATCATCAATCCTAAAATTCTTCAATGTCCCCTTGCCAATGAGTTCAAAAACCTCGAGCGCACAATCTTTCAAGTGAAGACACTCAATCCCATCAGCCTCCAATATAAACTTGTCCAAACTGATTGCATCTACGTAAACACTCTTCAGCGTCGAGCTACTCAATTCAACCGTCACCTGTGCATCAGACATAGCAATCTCCGGATTAACAAGCTCCAAAGCTTCAATCCTCGGACACGCAGAAACCAAAAGGTTCAGATCCAATGCGGATATAGTAACACCACTTAATGAAAGAGATTTCAAACAAGGAAACCTCTGATAATTCGGCTCAACCCCAACAATGGAATTATGAGCAAGATCAAGTATTTCCAGCTTATGTCTCCCACATATTTCAAGAATGTTAACATTAGGCATAGTCTTAACATTATAAAACAATTGCTTCAAAGTTTCCCTTGTGTACATTAGCCAAGCAATAACTGCAGAAGCCGAGAATTCATCGACATCTTCCATCAAAATGGAAAGAGACTGCAAACCTGAAGTCTGAAAAATAGTCTGTGTGATCAAAATCTCGAGACGGGTAGTAGTTAAATCGCGATAAACAGGCCAATCGTTGGAGCTGAAAGAGAGTGTGTGGAGATGTTTGCAACATGCCATTCTCCATTTTCTGCATGTTGCAGAGGCTATTATCACATCTCTTGCATCCCTTAGATGGGAAAGTATGTTCCCAATCACTTCAACAGGAAGCTGTTCCATCATGATCACAACTTTCAAACCCCTCACAATTTCATAACACAAAAACAGTGTCTTGTGTTTACTACTGATAATAACCTAAAAAGGGAAACTTTAATTTTTTTTCAATCCAATTCAATTGAAGAGTGAATGAATGGTGGTGAATTCGAATCATGAACATTCTTCAAGCAGATTCTGTTCTGATCTAAAGGAATACAAAAATAAGAAAGTTAATTAAGAGTTGATTAAGCAGGTAAAAATTAGGGATTGATGAATTAGGATTTGGGATCAGAATTGGAATAAAAAAATGAATGTTATAAATTGAAAAGAAATAGAAAAGGGTAAAATTGAGATTGAGAAAGATAATTTACCTGAATAGAAGAAATTAGAAGGAAAAATGAATGGATATTGTTGAATGTTGTTATTTGGGTTTATAGAGAAAAGAAGAAAGAGAGATCGATGAGCACCAAGGTTAGAAGAAATGAGAGTGTTTTCAACTTTGACACAAGAGAAGATAACATAAACATTAATAATCACTTTTTTTTTTTTTTAATGTTTGGTTTGAATTTAGGAGAATGAAATGA
>JBBPBT010000821.1:275674-328380 GCA_037974875.1 Cicer bijugum | reverse complement strand
AGTTAATCAATTTTAAATTTAAGACTTCTTGCATTAAACATAATATAATATATACTACTTTTAAAATAAATTACCATACAAATATACATCATAAATCAAACATATTTATTCTAATAAAATTCTCAAACTTGTAGTTTTTAAATCATGTATATATGAACCTTTTTCTGTTACACGTTAAATTTAACATATATGCTCTGCAAATAAAATACAACATATATCTAATTATATATATATATATATATATATATATATATATATATATATATATATATATAAACATTTCATTCGAGCACAATTTCTTTTTAACAAATTTTAGAGTATAATCTTTGTATGTATGCATTGTTCTAAGAATATGGCAAGCCATCAGTCATAAAAATCAAACAAGAAGCTCAGTGAATTTCTATGCATCAATTATAGCGCTAAAACATGTAATTCTATGCTTGAATTCTTAACTGCACATTCAAAAATGGTGCTTCCATATACAACCTATAGCACTAACATAGCAAAGCCTTGAAACAAAATTGGTAATACATCATTACAATAATTGAACCAATTTCATTAAATGCAAATTCGAATCAGTTTTGATGAAGAAAATTAGCACCAAATGTAAATTCAATTCTTTATAATAATTAATTTTGATAAAGAAAATTAGCACTGAATTGCATAATCATTTAAATTCCATAGTATAAAAATTTAGTTCACATTTTCTTATAAACTAATTGTATCTACCTTTTACGACAGTCGTACGTGACTATTTTTCTTTTACAAAGTTGCATTCTCCTAAATAAAATTATAAATCAAACTTAAAAATTGTTGAATTTTTTGTACGGAGTATGCTGTAAATCTTGAACAAAAAAATGATGAAATTGACGACGATGAAAGTTGCACACATAAATTTCAAAGCACATATATTTCACTAAATTTTAGGTTTGATTCGCTTCACCAATATATATATATTGAATGCAAACGGTTTAACACGCGAATTCCATTCAAAAATATTTTTAACAGAAATTTAATTCATATAACATATAATTAAAAAAATGCATTAATTTAAATTAAACTTAAACATTACAACCATTTAACCAAATAATATATTAAATTATTTAATTTTTTAACATTAAAATATCTATTAGAGAATTCTAAATATATTTTAAAAATTTACCTTTTAACATTCAATTTAGTAGAAAGTGTCCGCATAACCATCAATTGTTAAAACAGCAGAGGTAGTGTTTGTCGACACCAACCGTTCTGACAAAAATAGAACACACAGTATAATTAATGCATAAAAATTATTCATTTTTAGATAAATTATTATACACATATACTTCACAAACAATATTATAATAAGAACAACTAGTAACTATTTGAAAAACCAATCAACACTCTTATAATTAGTAACCATCAGTGCTATTGCTTAACAAAAACAAAGTACAATAAAAACAAAATGGCATAGAAACAATTGGTAACCAATGAGTGCTAGTAATTAGAGTGAGTTAAGTTTTTTGTTGGTTAATTGAAGTTGGTTGTATGAGTTAGTTAGTACTTAGTAACCAACTCATTTTATTCAACTTCTAGTGGATGAAGTGAATTATAGTGAACATTCTCATCTTTGAAGAATATTCTTTCACCTCTATAATTAATACTTTGTATAATTAATTCACTTTTAATTCACATTTAATTCATTTTTTTAATTGTACATTATAATTAATACTTATGCATCACTTTTAAATTATTAATTTTTTACTTTGCATTTATGATAATTGAAATACATCAATAATTAATAAAGATAATTTGATTAAATTACATTTTTTTTATTTTTTTTCTTAATTTATGTGAAATAACTAAATATAAAAGTTACTTTGAAACAAAAAAAAATATAATTAATAATAGTAGTATTAATAAGTAGATCCAATCATGATTTGTAAAAAAAATCTAATAAAATACTCCCTCCATTTTGAAATATAAAAAAAAAAACATAGTCAAAGAAAAATATCTAATTTAAAATTTATGTCTAAGAGATCCAGTTTCTTTATTTTTAACTAGATTTTAGAATTCATCAATAAGATGCATTGGAAATTGATTTTGGTTTTTAAGATAACAGCAAAAACGTGCCATCCCTGGTGCATCAGCTAGCTTCATGGAGATTCTGATCAACACGTGGGCTTCATTAAAGTATAAGAATTCTCTCTCCCTAATTATTTATCTCAAAATAATTTAAAATTTAATTAATAGCGACATTAATATGTATGTATGAATTCGAATTTAAAATTCTTTTACTTGTTGATATATTAAGTGTGTAAGTTTAATTACTATATTATTTAATTAAAAAAATATAAAAAATTTCTTTTGAAATATATAATTCTACTAAATAGTTTTGGAATATGAAAAAGTGACACTAAGTATATTTATACACAACGATTAATTAAATAATAGTTATAAACAAATCATAAACATTAATTATATTATTAACTTTTTTTAGTATGTGTAAAAAGTCGCATAATCTCATAGATAAAACAACTGGAGTATTAGAAAAAAAAGAGGCAGGTGGAGTATAAATATATTTTGATGTTAAAATGAATTTCATTAAATCGTTAAATCAATTGAAATAAATGAGGCAATAAAAGAGGGAATCCAAAGCAAAATGATGAGTAGAAATACTGGTATTTCATTAACATAATTTTAAGAAAAATAAAGAGTCACTAATCTTTTTACAATCAACAATTTCCAACAAAAAATAGAATAAATATTTGAATTTTACTTACATTCTTCATACCACATTAAGAGAGTCATCTTCAAATACAACCGATATAAATTTAATGTCAAGAGTAAATGAAGTGTTAATTTCAAACTCAATAAATTTAATGTCAAGAGTAAATTGAAGTGCTAATTTCAAACTCAATGATTCCACAATATCAAAATTGAGAAGTGCATTAAAATAGCAAGTGATTATAGTCATCACCAAGCCATTAGCATCACAAATAATTTGCTCCAACGCTCCATTAATTATTCTCCAACCCAACTCCATCCACATTAACATGAAAGGCCAAAAAGATGTCAAAATAAAAACATGTGTCCGATAATTTTATACCCAAGTGTTCAACATATTGTTATAGTTTTCAATGGCACCCAAACTTTATGATTCGTTTCATACATAGAAGTATTTTTCCCCTACAAGATTAGTTTTGTTTCTAGCATACCAAATACAAAAACTTAAAGATAAAACAAAATATGTTCCTTCATTTGAACTATGATTGATCATATTTTTAAGTTAGTTAATATAAAAATCGATAGTCTTCAAACAAACACCCAAATGAAATTAGAATCAGACATGTTTTGACCAAATGAAATCTTTAAAAAGGTGATCAATATCTTACTCAACTGAATCACATCTAGCATAAAAAGGCTCCAATATTATGCCTTTATGGACAAGTTTCTTTCCCCATTCCAAGTTAACATGTTTGAGAGTAATTTGAAGCTTCCATAACTTTGACCACACTTTTGAGGTAGAGCCCTTATGTAGTTCACCCTATCCCCATTGTCTAATAGCATGATAGACACTTTTAACATAAATTTTTTTTGTGAGGGTCCAAAACATAGTCTCCATTTGAGTTAAATTAGAGAAGAGAATCTAAAAGATATGATAAGCCTCAAAAGATAGCAAGATTGAATAGATCAACAAAATATTTCAAGTTATAGTATCATGCATAATGAGTTGAGATACCTATGAGATATACAAGGTATGATAATTACTAGACCAAGCCATGTAACCATTTTGAAAAGCAACTAGTTATCCTTCTAAATATTTATTTAATACCCAATTCTCACTCTTCACACATAGCCTCTGTGGTATTAATGTTAGACATAAGTCCATTTTTGATATTATTGACAAACATACATCATGTGATAAATCTAACATTTTAAACTGAGCAAAATTTCAGGAACAACAATTCAACCATACATACTTGAGACAATTGCTTGCAACTCAAGAAATCAACAAAAGTTGGAAAATTCACTAAGCAAATTGATTAGACAAATCCATTGTGTAATAGGGTTGTATGAAAAAATATAGTCTGTGATTAAGCAATCGATTAGGCAAATTGACTGGCACATTTACTGAAAATCAATTGTGCAAGTCAGAAGCAAGTTGTTTTGCATGCTAATCAATTTGGCAAATCGATTGTTCCAATCACAGAGACTAAGCAAATTGTTTAAATCGATTGACAAAATCGATTGTGCTAGTTACAGAGCCAAACCAGTTTTTAAATAATCGATTAGGCAAATCGATTTCAATAAAGGTCTCAAAATGAACAGGGTCTATAATAGAACACAATCAATTGACACAATCCATTGAAACAAATTTCTTGTTTAACAAGTTTGGCATTAATCGATTTGGTAAATCGATTGATGAACCAACTGGTACATCTCTTTTCAGAAAATATTACGTAATCGATTGACATATTCGATTAGCATGAAATAAGCTAACCCCCTGTAATGAGCCAAATCGATTGGACAAAATCCACTGAGTCCCTGAGACCAGTACAATCGATTGGCAGAATCGATTGGAACAATATTGTAAGTTATAGAGGAGACTTGGCCTATGGACTAATCGATCATATGCTTTAATGAATCGATTATGTGTTTTAATGAATCGACTGTATAAATCGATTGTTTTGATCTCGTTGTTGGAACAAAACACCTGAAATCGATTAGGCAAATCGTTTCCATTAAGAACTGCTTTTAAAGTTCTGAAAAGTGAATTAAAATAATTGATTAGGTAAATCGATTAGTTTATGTAGTTTCAAGATTCAAGAAAAACAAGATTCGCGAAATCGATTTAGAAAATCGATTGAGCCTGTTTTATTACATTAATGAATCGATTTGGTAAATTGATTCATCAATTGTTTTTCAGAAACTATATAAACAGTTTTCAATTACTTCTTCTCATAACAGAGAACACATAACTGATAACAGAAAAACTCAGAACTCTCATAATTTTCATGTCTCATAGAACTGATAACAAACTTTGAATATTACTTTTTCAGACTTGAACCAACCATCTTTCGTGATCTATGGAGACTTGAAAAAGATTGCTTGAGAAAGAGAACTAGAGAAGAAGTCTGCTTGAGAAATTTCTGTATATTCTTTTTTGATATTCTGTAACACAAATTCTATAAACAAGAAAGTTGGAAAATCCAGTATTGAAACTAGTAGTTATCTTCTGTGTTGAGGGGTCTCATCAAGAAGAAACTTTGTTGTGATCTTGGAAGAGTTCGGAGAAGAACTCTGGGATACAGTGGTTGTGAAAGATAGAATAGGGAGAGTGTTTTAAGATTGATAGGCAGGGAGGCTGGAACATCTGTAAAACGACTCTACAAGATTCTATTGAAAGGCTAAGATCGGTTTGATCTTATGACTGGACGTAGGTTGTCTAACAGACGGCCGAACCAGTATAAAAATTGTTGTGTACAATCTCCTACTCTTATCTCTTTTATTTCTGCATTGCTTATATGATTAATTGTGAATGCATGAAATAGTTAAATTCTGTATTAATTGACATTGCGTAAATTGTTAATTTGGCATGATTGTATCTTGATCAATCTGTTGAACAATTCTTGTATATGCTGCACTCTCTATTAGACAATACTTGTTATTGTTAATCTTCTGTTAGGATTGATATTTGGGACTGTGGTTAATCATTTATTTAATAAAATTTGATTTTTGTAAACTACTTAGCATATTGTTAGAATAGGACTTATTCTTCATACATTCTGCTAAACTGAGGTCATTATCCCCAACATCTGTGGTATTAGAGTGAATTTTCCATCTCTATTTTGCAAGCAATACCAAATTAAAAACTCTGATACTTCTAAAATTTAATCTACGTCTGTTTTTTAGTTGACAACATTTATTCAAGTTTAACTTTTGGAGCTTTTTCTTCTCACATTTGTTGCAGCCCCACCAAACTTTCTTTAATTATTACTTCAATGTGATTACACAAACCTTTGGATAATAGGAAACAATTTGTGATGTAAGGTTGAATAGACTGCACCACAAATTTTATGAGCACTTCATGACCTGCTGAAGATAAGAATTTCTCCTTCCAACCTTTTAACTTTTTTCAAATGCGGTCTTAAACATAATCAAAAATTTGTTACTTCGATCTACTGACATAGAACGAAACCCCTAAAATTTTATATTGTGTCGCCACAATCTTAAAAGGAATCCATATTTGGAAATCATTTTTTTTGTCATTTGATATATTTGACTGAAAGAGATCTTTGACTAATCATGATCGAAAAATTAGCCCGAAATATCCTTATAAAGATAGAAGATATTCCAAACTCATGTGGCATCAGATTGAGTAAAACAAATGTGATAGCACTTGTGCAACTCTAGCCATTTGAATTCCATGCAACATGTTATCATTCATTGCTCTAGAATAAGACTTGAAAAAACTTTCCACAAAATAAATAGGGAAAGAGATAGAGGGTCTCCTTGTCTGAGTTCTCTTTGAGGAGTGAATGTTTGAAAAGGTCCACCATTAATGATGATAGAGAAAGAGATTGTTAAAGTACAATTCATAATGAAATATATATCAAAAGTTGGAAAAAAGCCATACTTAAATTGCTATGATAAAAGGTCGTCTAATTACGCCATATGATTTGGAAATATAAGTTTTAAATACATAACATTTTTCGTCAGAAGATTTTGTTTTTCCTTATGTAATGAAAAACATCAAAATCTAGAAGGACATTGTTAGAAACTAATCTACTAGACACAAAAGCACTTTGAGACAAATCAACGATGTCTAGTAAAATTTATTTAAGACGATTTGCTATGTCATTTGTTAATTGGTGGTTTTGAGTGGAGATGTAGTATCTCAGTCTCTTGGTGGTCTGGGACCATCGACTCTTTGTTTCTCTCGATGCTCTTTGGATTCTCTAACAAGTTATGTTAATCTGGTTCAAGATTGTGGGAGGAGTGGGAGAGGAATCTTGGCGTATGGATCAAGAATTTGATGTGGGAAGAAATTGATTGAATTTAAGTGTGAGTGGAAGTCTAGCGCTTTGTCACACTCTCAAATAAGTAATACCAAAGCTTTGATTTAGCTTGGTGGGAGAGTGAGAGCAGGATCTTGATGTTTTGATCAAGTGTAGGATGTGATAACTCACACTTAAATGGTGGTAATCTCATATCAATTATGAATATTTAAGAAAAGTGACATATTTAAAACGGTTTAAGAATTTTGATTGAAATGTAATATCTCAATTTCTTAATAATCCGAAATCATTTACCGTTGTTACTTCGCTCAACTAACCCAATAACTTTTATGGATAACCACGTTATGTACGACAAATGAAATAATTCTTCTAAATAAAAAAAAGTAGTTCTAATCAATATCATATAATAGCAAATTTTATGAAATTGTGCATATCTCTTAAAAATATGGTTTTTCTACTCCTCTTTCTCCTCATTGAAATACATTATGATTAATTAATGAAGTAATTAATTAATATAAATACATCCAAGTCCATGTCATGATCACACATTATGATGAGAAGCCGTGTAAGGTATCCAACCTTGCATCACCTCAATTTTTGTGCCTAGAAAAGAATTTGGCTACTATAGTCAAATATGATATCACTAATTATGTCAAACTCTTCCTTCTTCAAATTCCTTCTTTTCTTTCTTCTCACCATTTCAGGTTCTTTCTTATCTATCTTATGTTTACTTATATATATGACTTCAAAGAATAATTTATAATGAGTTATTTCTTTTCTATTATAAACATTCTAATGTTTCTATATATTTCATTTTCAGCTTCATTTGTTCAAATCCAAGGCCTAAGTTTTGGAATAAACTATGGACAAATAGCCAACAATTTACCTTCACCTTCAAGAGTGGCTATTCTTATAAAGTCAATGAATGTAACAAGAATCAAATTATATGATGCTGATCCAAATGTTCTACATGCTTTCTCCAAATCAAATGTTGAATTTGTCATAGGACTTGGAAATGAAGATCTTCAAAATATGACTGACCCTTCTAAAGCTCAAACATGGATTCAAAATCATGTTCTACCTTACCTTTCACAAACAAAAATAAATTGCATAACTATAGGAAATGAAGTGTTCAATACCAATGATACTCAATTAATGTTGAACCTTTTACCTTCAATGCAAAATGTCTATAATGCCCTTGTTAATCTTGGATTAGACCAAGAAATTAGTGTCACAACACCTCATTCTTTCAACATTTTGTCAAATTCTTATCCTCCTTCATTAGGTTCTTTTAGACAAGATCTTATGCAATATATTCAACCACTTGTTGAGTTTATATCTCAAATAAATTCATCTTTTTTTATTAATGCTTACCCTTTTTTTGCATACAAAGATAACCCTAGTGAGGTTAATTTAAACTATGTACTATTTGAACCAAATCAAGGTTTGGTTGATCCAAATACAAATTTACATTATGATAACATGTTGTATGCACAAATTGATGCTGTATATGCTGCAATTAAATTATTGGGCTATTTTGATATTGAAGTTAGGATTTCTGAGACAGGTTGGCCTTCAAAGGGTGACACTAATGAATTTGGAGCTACAATACAAAATGCAAAATTGTATAATGGAAATTTGCTTAGAAGAATTGAGGAAAAACAAGGGACACCTGGAAAACCTTTGGTTCCAATTGATGTATATGTTTTTGCACTTTTTAATGAAGATTTGAAGCCTGGTCCTACTTCTGAAAGAAACTATGGTCTTTATTATCCTGATGGTAGCCCTGTTTATAACATTGGATTGCAAGGTTATCTACCACAAATGGTTGTTCCATCCAAATCTAATGTAATCAAAATTCTCATTACCTTCTATTTATTTTTTTTTTTTTTACTTTCATAGTAGATTATGCTCCTCTTTCCATAAAAAGTTTCATTAAGAGCTTATGGTAAGTATTTGTTTATAAGTTTTTTTGTTTTTGAAATAGTAAATGTTGATAATTAATTGTTAGTTTTTTTTAGTAACTTATTTTTATAATGAGAGATAAAATAAAGTTAGACAATTTTAATATAAGTTATAAATTGTTTTCATAAATTTTTTAAGAAGTGTTTATCCAGATAATTAGGTTGGAATAGGTCTATGAATATTCCAATATAATAGTTTTTAATTTAATGCATCTAATGCTTCAATTTGCTTCTTTCTTATGCAGGTTTTGTCATTCAATTTTCTTGTATGTATAGTTACATACTTGATTTTGCTTGGGAGCTTTTAGGATTATGATCAGAAGAAGGGAGGGATCAAAGGAAGCATAAGAAATTCTATAGAAAATTATTATTTTGCTATACAAAATTATTTAAGGTGAGGAAATATTTAAATGGTCCCTGAATTTTTATTTTTGTTTTCCATTTTTTTTTAATTTCCTTGCATTTTTTTTGGCAAGGTGATTAAAATGTTCTCCTTTATTGTTTCAGTATTTGTGAGATACCATGTGGATCATATGAATACTGAATCTATAGTGTAGTAAAAATGACTATATAGAAATTAGTTTTGGGTTGTAGCATTTATTTATTTTAAGTCTTAGTTCACATGCTAGCTAATACTACCCTCAAACATTTTAGGGTTCCATTCTATTCTACTTATAAAATAAAAAATTAGGAGTTTAACAATAAATTAGAAGTTTAAATTTTTTATAGAATAATTTTTTTTTAAACTTTATTTATCTCTCGGTCGAATTATAAATTATAAAATTTTATTCTTTTGAAAACTAAAAATTTATAAATAAATAAAAAAAACAAAAACAAAAACAAAATAGAAATTATATGTTTGTGTAAGAAAGTTTAGTCAGAGGATTAAAACGGAAGATTTATTTCATGCCACCTCACCTTTATATTATTGTACAATTAAGAACATTTTGAAATAATTTAATTGGAAAAATTTGGAACCACATATTTTGGAAATGTAGAAATAAAATTATTTGTTGTCTTAAGCTATAGAAAAGTCCAAATGGGTTGCATAATGTTAAGGGGAAAAATAGCCCTCTTAATAGTTAGATAGAAATTCAAACCCCACAAATTTTGTCCATGTTTGTCGACCTTATTTGATATATATATGTAATCATTTCAATTGTACTTGGGAATATTTTCCCTTCTGCCATGCATGTGTTATTATACATCTTCATAATTATTCATGTGCTATGTTTAAATCATAAGTGGGTTTTATGTATGTTTAAATCAGAACCATTTAATCATAGTGTGGAATAAATGGGACCCAGATTCTCTACATTAAGATATATATACAGTTATATGTAGTGGCTATCAACATTAGATCCGACGGTTTAAATTAAAAATTGTGTCTATTATATTAAAACGATTTCAACCGTTGATTTAATATCGAATTGTTTAAATCAATAACAAAGTCCTTGTGTATCTGCACTAAATTCAATTCCAATGGTTACAATGTAGTGCAAGTGTATTAAATTTAATAAGTTAAGATTTTTTATTATGCAAAATACACTCGTTTAAATTTAATTTGAATGCACTTTTAATCTTTCTACATTGCTTCATTCACCATCTTTATTTATAAATGTCTTGAAAAAATTTTCACATATGAATTTGAGGCTAAAATTTAGTGATGAGATAAGTGAGATATTATTATCATAGGATAGTTGCTAATGCGACACTGTCCAATTAGATTAAAAGGCATCTATATTTAATCCATGTCATCAAGTTAAATTTTGATGATATGAATAATATATGAATGAAGGAATGAATTTTGGCTTAGTATAAGTTAAATTCATCCACTTGCTTTTTTGCTGATCACATGATAAGTACTATCATGAAGGATTGAAATGTGGAAGGAAAGAGTCACTACCAAGTCACTACCAATACAGAGAAGCGATAGTAAGTAAGATTCATGTACAAAAGGGTGAAGACAACACAAGCAAACTCTTGTTGTCTTAATGGGATATTCACAAACTGATATTTTTAAGTTTTGAAATTTTTTTAAAATCAATTTATACAACAAAAAAATATTATTGGATTGAGTCGCTAACTAGATCGCTATCTTTAAAACGTTTCGTGGCACTGTCCAAATTGTGCAAGACAAACTGTCAACAACGAAGTCTCCAAGATAAAAACAGTCTAGATACACTATATCAGAGTTCTACTGCACCGTAGAAAATTGTTCTAGAATTGCACCATCAATATGACAGTCAAATGACTATCATTCGTAATATGGTACAATGACCACTTGAAAGAAAGAGAAAAAGTGAGAAAGAAATGGGGAGAAGTAGAGAAAAACCTCAAGCGTAGAGAGCTTTTAGTGTGTTTTTCCTACTAAGGAGAACCCTCTATTTATAGAAGAAATATGCAATTGAATGAGATAAAAACAAGCGATCCATAAGTTTAGATTCACAAAATGATGTACTCCAATTTCCCTAAGTTTTACCACAAAAACGTGTGCTCCAAACTTTACTAGGTTTTTGACCGGGCAATAATCAGTCCAAAGATTAGTGTTTCATCGGGCAATAAACAGATGCACGAATTCAGGAAGAAATACTAGATTAGATGTTGAATATTGACTCAGTTGAATGTTGAATGTAGAAATAAATAATTTATTAATTTTTCATATACTAAAAAATAATTCCCCACTTAGCCCAAGCCCAAACCCAAGCCTGGGCCGAACGGATGACAACATGCGTGTGGTGGTCAATTTCGAATAGGTTCTTCCTCCTTCACAAAATTGGAGTAACCCTTGGGACACATCTCAAGTTCCATACCTCCATCTTATAAACACTATTAGTGTGTGTTATCCTTCATAGGTGGTACTTTCTTATTTTTTTTAATTCACACCAACACTAGCTCTCATTATTGTCATCATTATTTCCAACAATCTTCCATTATCATCGTCATTTCCAACACAAACACACAAGATAAAAATAGGGACTCTCATTCGGATTACAAAATCAATTAACTTATCCATTATAAAAAGACAAATGAATCTTATATATCATGTTTTAAAGGACCAATGCTACGATAAAGCTAGTAATAATTCACCGTGAACTAATATTTAAAAGTTACATGAAATTTTACGTCGATCGACAATAACATCATCTTTGTCTTTATGACTAACAAAGCAACTCGATCAATGTCAGTTTGATAAAATAGTAAAAAACAAATGTGTTCTTCTAAATTCAAGTTGCAAGGTTAGAAGATATCAGAGTCCTTCTTGCATGTGCATCTTATAAACTTATTAAACGTTTTCAAATGGATGTCAAAAGTATTTTTTTAAATGAACAAATGTATGTTCATCAGCCTCCTAGTTTCGAAGATCAAAAGAAAACAAATCATGTTTTTAAACTTACCAATGCTTTGTATAGACTAAAACAAGTCCCTAAAGTCTGGTATGAAAGACTAATTTCTTTCTTAATCAAAAATGGATTTTCCAGAGGTAAAATTGACATGACACTTTTTAGAAAAAATGATAAAAATAATTTGTTCAAAGGTATGTTGATGACATCATCTTTGGATCAACTAATGAAAAAATGTGTGAGAATTTTTTAAATCTCATGAAAAGTGAATTTCAAATGAGCATGATGAGAGAATTTAGATATTTTCTCCGCTTACAAATCAAACAACATAAAGATTAAATTTTTATGTGTCAAGAAAAATATATAAAAGATCTTCTGAAAAATTACAAAAGCACAAGTGGTGCATGTCAGTTTCTTGGAAAAACTCTAATAAGTTGGTCATATAGAAAGCAAATCACAATTGCCTTATCAACTATTGAAGTTGAATACGTCTCAGTTGCAAATTGTTGATTTCAAGTCTTGTGGATTAAAAACCAACTTGAAGATTTCTCTATAAGTTATACAAATGAACTAATTTATTGTGATAATACAAGCACTATAAATCTCTCAAAAACCCTATTCAACATTCAAAATCAAAACACATTGAAATAAAACATCATTTTATTAGGGATCATGTTAACAAAAAGGATGTTGAATTAATCTTTGTTGACACCAAAAATCAAGTTAATGACATCTTTACTAAATCACTTATTGAAGAGAATTCTAATTTCATCAAGGAGAAACTAAACATCATCAAAATTCCCAACAAACTCCTCTGTAAAAAATAAACATGATTATTCTGGACGAAAACAAAGAACATTCTCATCCTCTCTTCCTCACATCAGTCTTCGTTCTGTTTTAAAGAGAAGTTCAAAAGCTTTATTTTTAATGAAAAAGTAACAGTCCTTTTTTCTCTTCATTCAAAATACGGCTACTTTAGCCACATCATGACCTACATCCCCCCTTCCCAATATCGTTTGTCATCTCTCAACCACCCACTACATTATACTCAAGCGTGCCACTCCCTCCATTTACTTCTAAAAAACCATTTGTCTTTCTTCTCATCCAAACCACAATACTCTCATTTTCTACAAACAATTTTCTTCTCTATTTTTCGTTCTTCCTTTCTCTCTCAACAAACATAGCTTGCACCAAGACCTCTGCTCAAAAAATCCCAAAACCTAGAACTCCATCTCCTTCTCAATCACCGTCTCCACCACAAAGACCCACATCTCTAGAAATTTCTTCATTAGAAAAAACCTTTTCTAACTATTTATCTTCATCCCCAAAAGTTAGTTCACTACTTATTTCACTCGCCCCTCTATCAATTGTACTCCATCCTCTCTAGTATCAACAAATGTAATCTCCCTAACACTAGTCAAGTTCCATCACATTTAAAGAAAAACCTATTAAAATACCAATATGATAATCTCCCATCCGAACAAAGATCGATAAGGATAATGGCTACAATTGGAATCTCCAAAAAGTCCAAGAGTGTTGGTACCACCATTTATACTATCTTCGATGATGACTCTAGTTCAAAGTTTCCATCCAAACCACCATAAAAAACTCCATTAAATTCTTTAGAACCTTCTGCTCCAACTCCAAAACCCTCAAAACCAACCACTTCACCAATAAAACCCACTAAACGCCTTTTCTCATCTTCAAAAACACCACCTTCAAAATCCAAATTTGTTCCTAAAAAATCTACCAAGTCATTTTTCAAATCAACAAAATCATCTTTCACCTTAACATCAACAAAGATATGGTTTTTAAAGATTTCTTTATCCCTAGCTCTACACCTATGTATCTGCATATTTGAAACCCCTTTCAAAAAAATTTAATAACATCAGTCAACATTCAATCATTCCATATTGTGGTAGCCACAAGTATGTATCCGATAATGATGCTCTCATTATTTATCACCTTCTTCATTGCCAAAAAATCAATCTTCCTTATATCATCATCAAAACATGATTACTTCCACTAATAGAGATTACAAGAGAAAGATTGTTCCTTATGGTATCTTTCTCACTAAAAAATTTAGATATTTCAATGTCCCCCTCTCCAATGAAAAATCAACCATCAAAATCTCAAAATTTTCCTCCAAAAATATTTCACAATGAAGAAAGATCTGTTCATTCCACCAACTCTAAACATCCATCAAAATCAAACTCATTTCTCTTCTGGAACCAACAAAAGAAAACTTTATGAGAGGAAAACATTCTTGAATCCAAACTTTCAAAATTTTGGAGTCAGCATTCTTCAAGAACGTTCTCTATTTCAACAGAACACTCTTCCTTTTACTACTACTCAATCTGATTCCACCCCTCTTGAGTTTAATCCCACTTTTGGTATACCAACCCCTCATATGTCTCCAACTTTTGTCTCACAAAAAACTATATCCTCTATATTTAGAATTAACCAATTCATGGCTTTTCCAGATATAGATCTTCATGGCCCATATGTCCCTCATGCTCAGTCCATGTCAGGTACTCTTCCCACCATTGGCTCAACTTTTGCCACATTTTTTTTTCTGTATGCACTACAATAGCCTTTTCTCTAAGACAACCTTCTCCAGCTCCTCCAAAGGATTAAGACCCTCGTCCTTCAAAGCGATCAAAATTTGAGAATAACACCTCAAAAACTCATAAAGACATCCCCAATATTTTTACAGCTCTTCAAACTATCATTGATAGGTAGACCCATCAAGATAGGGAAATGAAATCTTAATGGAATGGGTGGCCACTCAGCTCTCGCCCAAGTTAGGACTTGAACCACCATTTCCTAACCCACTTCCAACCTTCCTTGATATTTCCAGGCCTTCCATATCTTCTTCTTCTAAGGGATTATCGCCATGTTTGTCATTTTAACATCTATTTTCTCTCAACATTGCTCTCACACCTTTTTTGCTATTGCCAAAGGGGAGAACTAATTATGTACTTTGATATTTTTTAACTATATGTATGAACAATATTTTAATTAATGAAAAAAGATATATTTTGGTTCAAAGTTATCTATTACTTGATGCACAAATTAAGGGGGAGCTTTTTAAGAAATGCCTTAGATAATATCATCATAATGAAAATTAAAAATCTAATTAACATGTTCGTCAACATAAAAAATGGGAGATTGCTGAGGCAAAATCCCAAATTAGTATTTTGAAGATAATCAAACAAAGTTAATTAATTTCTAAATTATGATTCAAAAATTATGTTGCTATTTAACTTGTACTTTTGAGTGTTCTATTGGAAGATAGATAATCACATACATCAACACAAGATCATTCTAGTGTATACAAGATTATTCTAGTTCATAAGGACAACAATCTGGACAAACCAAGATCATTATGATTTACGAAAGCATCAACCTTATTATACAAGATCATTCAGGACAATTTTTTTTAAAGATAAAAATGAAATGAATCAATTTTAGATCTTAAGTAAATCAAATTCAAGGAAACTTAGAACCATGATCAAGCAAAAAAGTTTAAAAGAAACAAAACAACATCAAGAACCATAATAAATCAATCTCCATATTGATGGTCTATGAACAAATACAGCTAGGATAAAGAGGACATTGATGATGCACCTCTATAGAAAGACAACTTGCTTACAAAGCAGAAACACTAACACTAAACAATTGTCAAATGATCTCAGTCACAATACTCACTCAAAACACAAACGAAGAACGTTTTGGTTATAAAGCAAGATCCTTCTACATATGTCTATAGGAATATCAATCTAAACAATTGGATTAATAACAACTATATAAGCTGTCATCAACCTTCATCGCGCCTATAAGAAGAACCTCAAGGTGAAAACAACAACAAAAAATTCAAGTGCAATCAATTAATCACTTAAACAATCATACGTGAGAAATCAAAGCTCTTCAATCAAGCAAAACTACAATTCTTTCTCACTTGAGTTTTCTGCTAAAATTAATCTCAAACAGATGTTGAGTAGATTATGATCCATCAACCTTTTTTTATAATTTCTTAGAAACTCAAGACTATTTTCTTAAACATAGTTTGAGTGGTTTGTAAATTAAAAGGTAACATGTAAAAATAATTTTTGGACTGAAAGGTAATTGCAAAAAATCATTTCAAGGTTGAAAGGTGAAAATTGTAACTGATCAAGAAAGTTTGTGTGAAAGAAAGAACGTTCTTTTGTAAAACACATTAGTGAAAAAGCTCACAAATTGTGAGATTGGATGTAGCTCATATGAGTGAACTAGAATGCATCTTCGTGCGATTCTCTTATTCTTATCTTTAATCATTTATCACTCACAAGTACTGATCGCGTAAAAATAATATTTTTCATTTGATTTTTACTAGCTAAGAACGTTCTGCATTTTTGTCTTGAAATCAAGATTAGTCTTAAGTTAGTTTATATTAAAAGCATGAATTAATTTTTAAAATAGAATAACAATATATAATGGCGATACACTGTTTTGATGTGACTTTTTTATTATTAAAATTATATTTCATGTGTTTATATTTAATAAGTATTTGCATCAAAGTCAATACATTTTATATGTTATAACAATATATACACATGTTAGCACAATAGATAAATGGACATGAAGTAACAAGGAATTAGACTAAGACGAAATAGTTGAGTCTTGCTCAATCAACCAAGTATTATTTGATTTTCTTATGTCAAATATAGTTTAAAATTAGTGTTGAATGATAAGAAAGTGACGACTATTTTCTATGAACCATAATTAGAAAAGAAACAACAAGGCATTCAAATAATAGACTAAGTCGAACAGCATGACAATTGCAGCACATGTAAGAATCGCCCACAATCTCATAAACAAATGCACGAAGATAGTTGATTAAGGCGGTTAAAGCACAATCTTTAGTTGGCCAAGAGTCACGAATGTTAGGACTTTTGATTTGACATTTTAGGACTTTTGATTTGACATTCTATCAATAAATATCATTATAATTATCAATTTAAAAAAATCATCAATCACTCAATTAAAATTCTGTCTACTTTATATGCAAATATGTTTTACTTAGTTTGAAATTAATAGACATTTCTCATCACTTGACTTAGTTAATTCCACGACGAACTTGTCGGCCACACAATTGAAAATTGTATCTAATCGAAGGCCATCGTTGAAAGATTAATGTGAAAGAAAAAACTAAAGAATTATGTCAATGAAAAAAAGAGATTTAACTTTTAGAAGAAATAAGTGTCGTTGTCTTAATAATTAGATTGAGAGTGTAGAGATCGTCGTAAACACCTCATACCAACCTTCCAAATAGTGTTTTTTTTTTACTTAAATATAATTTTAATCCTCTTATTTTAGTAAATCTACAATTTTAATTCATCCATTTTTTTATTTCATAATTTTGATTTCTTTATATTTTTAAATTTTAAGTAGTCTTCCAAACAACTATAGTCCGTTGATTTAAAAATACATGCACATTGTCAAAATTCAATTAAAGTAGTATTAATTATGATACATTGAAAATAAATCTAGTATCGTAAGACTTCTATGTTACATTAAATGATATAGCGGCTACACAATGCATATGTAGATGTGTGCTCCATATTCCCAAAGTATATGGGAAATTACCATATTTAATTGTAGTTATTATTGTTCTCTTTATAAAATTGTGAAGTGTGAGAAATAGTTGATATTGGTAGTTTCTCGAGTACATTGGAAATACAAGGCACAAGTTTATACATATATTGAGTGCAATTGTATTAAATGATCATGTTGTTACGTATTTTCGATGTTCTATGAGCCTTCTTGATAGATTTTAGGAATCTTCAAAGTAGCAATTGTATTATTCAAGATGCATTTGATTCATCTTTTCAATAATCAAGGTGTTATAATGATATGAGGCACATAAAGCATGTGTAGACATGTGATACATTTTTTATTTATGAATTCAAGATAGAAAACCCAAATTGATTGAATTTTATCAGCATGTTTTCAATGTATTATGTCAATAAATGGTTAGACAACTCGATGCATGTATAGGTGCAAATCACCGATGGTATTATTGGCTATATATGAGTCTTCTTGATAGTCTTTGAGAATCTACTTGATAGTTCATTTTTGAATTATGTATTTATCTTAATCATTGAAGAGTCTTTTATTATTATAAGTATAAAATATATTAATATTTTAAAAGTTATATATAATATGATAATTATTATAAAAAAAATAATTAAAATTCTATTGAAAATTATAAATGATGTTCATTTTAAAAAACAAATCAGTTATCTAAAAATATATTCAAATTTCTTTAATAGTTCATATGAGTAGTTATTATTGTACTCTTAAGAAAAATGTAAGTGTGATCATTTTATTCTATAGTTTAACAATGCCAATAAGCAATTGAATTCCTTGGCGTCGATTCCTCCTCTTAGCAAAGGAAACAACACTTGTGCTAATTTTTTTAGCACCCAAACCTACGAGCCTATGAATCAATTTGATGTTACTAGACTATAATATCATATTTTTGGTATCTCTAATATAGGAAAAATATTATTTAAACACAATTTTAAACACAAATATAAAATAACTATCGTATATTTATTCGATATATATCTATACTCAATATATTATACACATTTATACTTTTTTTTTCATTAATACACTCCTATTACTCTCTTTATTAATTAAATAATAAAATCAAATTAAACAACACGATTGTCTCTCTCACCTCTCCCTTCTCTCTCTTCCTTTTCATCTTATTCCTCTCTCATTCTCTTTTTTTCTCTCTCTTTTCCTTTTGGATCAATTAGTTAATTTTTGTGTTGACCTAGATTCTTTTTTTCACTTGTATTTTTTACACATTGCTCTTCAAATCTACACTTCTTTGATTTTTATTTTATTTTTTAAAATAGATTTTTATTTTATTTTAATTCTTTTGATATTTTCTTAACTGTTTACTTTTGTTATTTTTGGCTCATACACGGTTTTCTGGGTATTTTTTGTGTTTTTTTTCTAGCTAATAGTGTAAATATTATTGGTTAATAAAGTATAATAGATGATTAATGTATTATTTTTGTCTAAAAGTTAGAGCTGTGAATTGTTAATTCATGTTAATTATTTATGTCTAAATATTTTGTTTCGTCACTGTTATTTTATTTGAACTATATTGTTTTAAGACATTAACCAGATTTATATCTTATTTGATTAGAATGCTCAAATTTTTAGTTCGAATTTATTAACCAAGTTGTTCACAATATTAACCATGTCTCTTAAAGCAATTAACCAAATTTATATTATTTGATTAGAATGATCAAACTTTTTATTCAAATCCATTAACCAAGTTGTGTAAGAAATTAATCATATTGTTTTAACTCATTAACCAAGTTTATATCTTGTTTGATTATATTTGCCCAAGTTTTACGTTCGAATTTATTAACTAAGTTGTTCACAACATTAACCATGTTTCTTAAAGCTATTAACGAGATTTATATTGTTTGATTAGAATGACCAAACTTTTTATTCAAATTCATTAACCAAGTTGTGTAAGCAATTAACCATATTGTTTTAAGTCTTTAACCAAATTTATATTTTGTTTGATTAGAATGTTCAAATTACTTCATAAAAAATTTGATTAAAATAAGTAAATAAAAAGGAAAAATGATGAATTATGAAAGAAAAGAAAGATGAATATGTGACATTTATTTTTATAGATGAAGAAAAGAAAAAGTCAAAAAAGAGAGATAAAAAAGGAGAAAATAAAAAGAAGAGGAAATTAAATGAAGAGAGAGATTGTGTGGAAAATAAAAAAGGAAAAATTAAATTAAGAGAGAGATTATGTGGAGACCACATGTATTTGTGTCCAAACACAATTGCTCAATATAGAATTAACTTACATATATTGAATGAACTAGAATATGCTACATGCAATATAATAAACATTTAATTATACATTTAATTATTAGTTCCTCAATCACTACATTCAGTTATTCCATTTATGAATTTAATCGCTTCCGCAAGCAAATAACAGTGAAGACTAATAGCATATTAAATCAGATAAGTTATATATATATATATATATATATATATAATTTTGACAATTCTATATTGATTTATGGTCAAAATTTAATCATTTCATTGAAAAAAATTCTCAATTAATATATATATATACCATTGTTAATAACTTTTATTCATAACATATATATATATATATATTGTTAAATATAATTTAAAATGATTGTAATTAGTTAGTTAAAATATAGTTAGAAGTTAGTTAAAGTATGGTTAGAAGTTGGTTAATTTGTTGAACTAAATCAGTAAATCTGCTTATATAAAGCCAAGATCAATCTTATGCAGAACCTGTGATTAATCTTCAAATAGAAAGATTATTCTTAAGACAGAAAAGATCAATCTTCAGACAACGAAGATCAATCTTCGTTTTCTGACTTTTCTATTTTCTTCTCTTGTCTTCTCAATTTCAATTCCTCTCAAAATATACAACCTGTTCGAACAATTGGCATCAAGAGCTTGGGTTCTAGACCTTGGGAAACACGAGTGCAAGTGTGAGGCAGAATCAAAATTGGGAAACACAAGTCTGAGTGAATGAAAAGAAAGAAGAAATGAGTGAAGGAGGATTTCCATCGAATTTGTCAATTCTGGATGGGAAGAACTGTGAGAGGTGGTCTCTATCAATGAGATCGTTGTTGAGAGCTCAAGAAGTGTTTGAGATTGTTCAAGATGGCTATGAACAACTTGGTGCGAATTCGACAGAAAGACGACAAACAACTTTTAAAGATTGCAAGAAAAGAGATTGCAAGACATTGTTTTACATCCAACAAAGTGTGGATTCAAACAATTTTGAAAGGATCTCAAAGGTATCTACATCAAAAAAGACATGGAATATCTTGGTGAAGTATTACACTGATGATGAAAAAACCAAGAAGATCAAACTTCAAATGCTAAGAAGAAAGTATGAATTATTGCAAATGGAGAACAATGAGAATGTGATTGACTATTTCAATCGAGTGCAGACAATCACTAATCAAATGAAAGCCAATGGAGAAGTGATGACAGAGGTTATGATCATTGAAAAGATTATGAGGACACTAACACAAAGACACGATCACATAGTGGTGGCAATTGAAGAATCAAAGAATTTTGATACAATGAAGCTGGAAGATCTGCAAAGCTCCCTAGAAGCTCATGAATTAAGGGTAAAAGAAAGATATGAGGCACACACACAAACACATGCACTGCAAGCTCAGATCAGCAGGAAGTTCAATCAAGATGGAGTAAAAAACAAGAAGTGGAAGGGAAAGTCAAAATGGCACCAGAAACAAGATCAAGATGAGGAGGCTGGAGGCTTAAGAAGTCAGCAAAACAGTGATAATAAATGCAAGAAACCATCTGGCAAAAAGAAATTTGACAAAACGAGGGTCCAATGTTATAATTGTCAAAAATATGGGCATTTTGCAAATGAATGTAGATCCAAGAGAGTACAAAGAGATGATGGTGAAGCTCAATTGGCCCAGGCAGATAGTTCTGACTCAGATGAAGTGCTGCTGATGGCATCTACAAGCATGGAGGATGATTGTCCAGGATTATGGTATCTTGACACAGGGTGCTCAAACCACATGACTGGCCATAAAGATTGGTTTGTAAATATTGATGAGAAGGTGAAGAAAGAAATCAAATTTGCAGACAATAGCACAGTAACAATTGAAGGTATTGGCAAAATCTTGATTCAAAGAAGGGATGGCAAACAATCTTTCATATGTGATGTGTTGTATGAGCCAAATATGAAGAACAACTTGCTAAGCCTTGGACAGCTGCTTGAAAAAGGGTATTCTATGAAGATGGAGCAGGGTGAAATGAGATTGTTTGATGATTCAAGAAGATTGATCTTGAAGGCACCACTATCTAAAAATAGAACCTTCAAGATTGATATCCAGATCAATGAGAGCAAATGTCTAGCTGCTGAAATCATGAATGAAGATTGGTTGTGGCATCGGAGGTTTGAACATTTTAAATTTCAAAAGTCCTCATATGTTGCATAACAAGAGAATGGTGCAAGGAATTCCAAAAATTAAAATGCCACAGGAACTGTGTGAAGAATGTTGTCAGACCAAACAACACAAAAATGCATTCAAGGTTGAAGTGTCAACTCGATCTTCAAGAATGATGGAGATAATATACTCTGATGTGTGTGGTCCTTCTGAAGAAGTATCAATAGGAGGTAATCATTAAATTGTATCATTCATTGATGATTTTACAAGGAAAATTTGGGTATATCTAATCAAGAGAAAGAATGAAGTGCTTGAAATACTAAAAAAATTCAAGATAATGGCTGAAAAACAAAGTGGCCTTAGTATGAAAATCATCAGAACAGATGGAGGAGGAGAATACAACTCTCATGAATTCCATCGTTTGTGTGAAAAAGAAGGGATTTTGCATGAAGTAATTGCACCATACACTCCCCAACATAATGGCACGACTGAAAGGAGAAACAGAACCATAGTGAACATGGCTAGGAGTATGTTAAAAGGCAAGAAAGTGCCTCATAAATTATGGGGAGAAGCAATATCAACTGTAGTGTACATATTAAATAGGTGTTCAACCAAGAGACTGGGCACAATGACACCTGAAGAAGCTTGGACTGGAAGAAAGCCAACTGTGAATCACTTGAGAGTGTTTGGCTCATTGTGCTTCAGGCATGTACCAGCTCAAAACAGGAGGAAGCTTGATGACAGGGCTGAACAAATGGTGTTGTTGGGTTATGATGCCACTAGGGTTTACAAGATGTATGATCCAAACAAAAACAAAGTAGTGATAAGCAGAGACATACTAGTGGATGAATCAAGAGGTTGGAACTGGACAATGAATGCAATCAGCCCAGGCATACCAACTAGACCTGCCAGTAGTGCAGCAGCAATTGAACTGACTGAGGACCAGCCAGCAGAGGTAGCAGATCAGCCTGCTATTGAACCAGTGAGGAGATCAGCAAGAGCTAAACAACCTTCAATTATATTGCAGCCATATGAAGTAACATCTGACTCAGCCATAAATGCAGATGGAGAATTAAGTCATTTTGCCTTGCTTGCTGAATCAGAACCAATAAGTGATGAAGAAGCATTAATTGATCCTAGATGGATAACAGCAATGGATGAGGAGCTTGAAGCCATAGAAAAGAACAAAACATGGGAGCTGATGACCCTACCAGTGAACAAAAGACCTATTGATGTGAAATGGATCTATAAACTAAAATTGAAATTTGGTGGGCAAATTTCAAGGTACAAGGCCAAACTTGAAGCAAAGGGATTTTTGCAAAAACATGGGCTGAACTATGATGAGGTATTTGCTCCAGTTGCAAGAATTGAAACAGTAAGAATGGTAGTTTCAATTGCTAGCTACAAAGGTTGGTCTGTGCATCAATTGGATGTTAAATCAGCCTTCCTAAATGGCTCATTAGATGAAGAAGTGTATGTGAAGCAGCCCCATGGATATGTGAAAACAGGCAAAGAAGATCATGTTTACAAATTGAAGAAAGCCTTATATGGCCTAAAGCAAGCACCTAGAGCTTGGAACAAGAGAATTGACAGATTTCTCATAGAGCAACAATTTGAAAAATGTGTGAATGAGCATCGAGTGTATGTCAAGAAGGGAGCAGCAGCACCTGCATTGCTGATATGCCTCTATGTTGATGATTTACTATTAACTGGCAATGATGAAGTGAAAATCAGTGAGTTCAAATTCAGAATGGAGAAGGAATTTGAGATGATTTATTTAGGTGTGCAGGCATATTTCCTTGGTATTGAATTTGAAACCAGAAAAAATGGAATTTTTATGCATCAAAGGAAGTATGCAAGTGATGTATTAAAAAGGTTTAAAATTCAAGATTGTAATGGAAGCAACACCCCATCAGAATCAGGTCTGGTGTTGTCCAAAGAAGGCAATGATGAGTTGATTGATCCTACAACCTTCAAGCAAATTGTAGGATCCTTGAGATACTTGTGCAACACTAGGCTAGATATCTCATATAGTGTTGGGCTGATTAGTAGGTACATGGAGAAGCCTATGACATCACACTACATGGCAGCAAAAAGGATCTTGAGATACATAAAAGAGACCATTGAATTGAGTCTGTTGTATTCCTCAAAACTAGATGAAAAGGAAAATGAAATTATTGGCTTCACTGATGTTGATTGGTGTGGAGATATGGATGATAGAAAGAGTACCACGGGCTATGTATTTACAATCAATAACTCACCAATATCATGTTGTTCAAAGAAGCAAAGCATAGTAGCATTGTTCACATGTGAAGCTGAGTATGTGGTTGCATCCATGGGAGCATGCCAAGCTGTGTGGCTGGCAGAATTAATGGCAGAACTGGTAACAATGCAGTGAAGATGAAGATAGACAACAAATCAGCAATAGACCTAGTAAGACATCCAAGTGTTCATGGGAGGAGCATACATAGAAACAAGATTTCATTTCCTAAGGGATCAAGTAATGAAAGGCATGATAAAGCTGGAGCATTGCAATACAAATGAACAAAAGGCTGACATCTTAATCAAAAGCTTGAAGAGAGTGAAGTTCCAAGAGATAAGGATTAAACTTGAATTAACTTCAAATTGAATCACTTTTCAATTAAGAAGCATGTTAAACGTAATTCAAAATGATTGTAATTAGTTAGTTAAAATGTAGTTAGAAGTTAGTTAGAGTATGGTTAGAAGTTGATTTAATTTGTTGAACTAAATCTGCAAATCTGCTTATATAAAGCCAAAATCAATCTTATGCAGAACCTGTGATTAATCTTCAGATAGAAAGATTATTCTTAAGACAGACAACGAAGATCAATCTTCGTTTTCTGACTTTTCTATTTTCTTCTTTTTTATTCTCAATTTCAATTCATCTCAAAATATACAACATGTTATTATATATATATATATATATATATATATATATATATATATCTCCTATTGTTAGTAACTTTTCTTCGTGATGTTTAACAACCACCATATTGCGTAATTTTTGTTTTTCTGGAGCCGTGAGTGTATGTCTAGTTTGTACTTAATGTTGATAGTTCATAAACTCAAATCATGCACCATCTTTTTATTGTTATAGTTTCGAAACACCTAGTTATGTTTTTCAATCGATTGTCATTAATGAAACAATGATTCATTCATCGAAATTGACACATTTAAAATTAAAAGTTGGTAAAGTTGATAAATCTCTCATTGATATTATAATCACAAATGTTTAATGATGAATGTTGATATAATTTAATCATTCATTTGATTAATTAATAATTAATATTTCTCACTTTAGATAAACAAAATCCTCAATAATCACATTATCAATTGTAAATAAATAACTTTATTTTTATAAATAAAGTAAAAATAATAACAATAACTTTATTTGCAATGAATTTTTTTATAGGTATTACTGCTTTTGCAGTAAGTAAATTTTTTCAAGTAAATTTTGGCATATATTGCAGCGGTGATAATAAATGAAAAAGACCCAAAAGTTGAAGCTGAAAGTGATGACAATGGCGGGAAACCAAACATAATTTTTAGTCAAACAAAAATACAAACAGACCCTAATTCCACTCCCAATTAAAAATCAGAAATCGAAAAAGTGAAGACAATGGCAGATGCAGAGGAACTACCCAAAACTATCGTACGCCGCGTGGTGAAGGATAAGCTTTCTACTTGCTCCGAAGACGGCGACATTGCCGTTCACAAAGACGCTCTTCTCGCATTCTCCGAAAGTGCCAGAATCTTCATCCACTACATTTCCGCAACGTAAGTAACCATTGCATTGAACCCTTTCTGAAACCCTAATCGGCACTGAATTTGATGTCTGAATACCCTTTTTCTTTGTTTGGCTTTCTAGTATAGGAATAAAAAATTAGGGTTCGGATTTTTTAGGCAATTGGGGAAATTTTGCAACTGGTTTGATGATTGATTGGTGGGTGAATTTAAAAATTGGAACTTTTTGAGGTAGAAGGAGGTGAAAAGTGATTGGTGTTGTTTGTATGTGCAGGGCTAATGATATATGTAAGGAGTCAAAGAGACAAATTATCAATGCTGAAGATGTTTTCAAAGCTCTTGAAGAAACCGAGTTTACTGAGTTTGTTAGTCCTCTAAAAGCTTCTCTTGAAGGTCACTTTCACTTGCCTATCACTACTTTGTTGTTATTGATTATTATTAATTAGGAGTAATCAAAGTATCTATGAAATGTTTAACATGGGTCATATGATTACATTGAGGTGTCTTCCTTAGCAAAAAGTCTAAAACTCAGCTTGTTCTATGTCGTATTGTGTACACTGTGCACCAACTCTAAGCATTGGGCAAGATATGATCTTGCTTGTTATTCACTGTTATGCTACATAAACTAGTGAGTAATATTTGGTCCAATGCTACAAAGAGGAATGAGACGATTTGTCGTATTATATGTATCAAGGTTGTATTGTTAGGAGAGGGTGTAGGTTTTTGAAGCACACATGACACTACTTACTACTGTTTTGCATGAAAGTTAATGTTAGTTAATGAATTCTTTCATTGTTAAGAAAAAAAAATGTGCGTAGTTGTTTCGATTTTACTAAAGTCCTCTCTAACTTAGTAACTTGGCACTTAGAAGAATTCATTTATGGTGCATGTGCAGTTTTGGTGGACCTTTAACACTTTATCTTTTTGTCCTATCAGAGTTTCGGAAGAAGAATGCTGGAAAGAAAGCAGCGGCGTCAAAGGAAAAGGGAGATGAGAAGACAAAGAAAAGAAAGTTGGAAAGTGAGCCATCTGATAAAGGCGACGGTGAAGATGGTCAATGAAACAAAAGAGACAAGGGCAATTGCATTAGTCGTTAGTCACAACTGAGCCAAGATGTCAAATGAACCATGATTTTTTGCTACTTGGATGCTGCCTGCTTATCAACTCTGTACTAATGTCACAAATATAGCTTTCAGCCAAGTTAATATATTTTGTATGTAAACACAAGCTCTCACTAACCAAATTGGAAGAAGGCTTCTAGGAAATAATATTTCACCCTAATTCTTGATGAATTTATTTTCACTATGAATGTGTGAGGATAAAGAGGCAGTTCAATTTGCATTCGGTTGCTGGGTTGCATGTCTCACTGTTGCCACAAATTTAAACTGTTTGAGTCAGTGGAGTAGTACACTTCCCTACATTGGAATGATTTTACAATATTTAGTTATGCTATATAAGTTCCTTTATTATATAGTCTTTGTGTATTATGTTTGAACAAGAAACTTTGGAGGAAAAACTATAAAATTTTAGAAAAATCACATTGACCTCCCCCTTTGAAGTCGATGCAAATGATTAACCTCGCTGTTAAAGCCATTAAGCATTCATTCTTCTTCTGTTGAAATTGGTATTGCTCATTCTCATTATGCCATAGAAACCACAACCAACCAGACCTTTTCTTTCATTACTGTTCATTGTGTGCAGGTTTCCATTGTTCTCATTGTTCTTGAATTAAACCATGTTTTGATGGTCTGTCAATGCGGTATTGCCTTATGGCTATTGTTGCTATGACAATGCCTTTGTTAACCAATCGCAGCATGTGTTAATATTAAAGGCATAGGCAAAGGAGCACATTGATCTTACTCAACATAGTTTGCTAAATTACTCTTTTAGTTTCTTAACTTATTTTATAGTTTCGCTTGAGTCCCTTATTTTTTGTTTTGTTTTTTGTCCTTTAACTATACTTATGCTAGTCAAGTGTGTGTTTTATGTTAATTTCTATCAAAAAAACCATTAAATTTTGAACATATCTCATCTCTTTTATCGCCCATCTTTAAATTCAAAAATTTATGATTTCCTTTAATCTAGAAATTCATGAAAAATTTGTTAAATTCGTAACATGCAAATTTAAATTCATATCCATTTACAATCTCCAAACTCATTATTTTGTTGTCCATACATGTACTTTCACCATTTACAATGCAGAAAAATGAAAAAACAGTAAGTGGAACAAATGGATTTAATTTGGGTAGCTTGTGTGATTGAAGGAGATTTATGATTTTGGGATTAAATTTTTTTGATTAAAGGATTAAATTGATTTTTTTTCTTCTTTTTTTAACATTATTTTTTTTTTTGAGTTGAAACTTTACTCCAAGATGAATGAAATGAAGGAGATGAAGAAAATGAGTGAGATGAAGATTATGAAGAATAAGTTGAGATTTTTCAAATCTTCATTTTTTGAATTTGAAATATTAGGATTTAAATTTGTATGTTCTAGATTTAAAAGTTATAAATTTAATGAATATTTTGAGTTTTTAGATCAAATATTATAAATTTATCGGGATTTGTGAGATGAATGAGATGACATTTTACTAACGGAAACATAGTTAAGTTAAGAAAAATTAATAGACTAAAGTGAAATAAAAAAAAATATATTAATTGACTAAAAGCAATTTAGCCTTTATAATTTATAGGAATGCACTGCTCCAACCACTTCCTTTCCTCGTAGTTAGCCATATACACCCCCTTCAATTTTCAAAGGAATGCAACACGCATTCATTTTGCATATGGTAAAAGTGTGTTATAAGGCACAACAGATGCCTATT
The DNA here is from genome assembly GCA_037974875.1 of Cicer bijugum. NCBI lineage: Eukaryota > Viridiplantae > Streptophyta > Magnoliopsida > Fabales > Fabaceae > Cicer > Cicer bijugum. Next base: position 299,483 of record JBBPBT010000821.1, on the reverse strand, counting down.
ATGAAGGAGAAAGAATAAGATGAGAAACATTTCTTTAGATTGAGAAAGTCACAATAATGGACTGTCAAGAAACTCTGTGAGGCAAAGGATTCTCTTGAGTGACTTATCAAATAAATAAGGAAGGTTTGAGCTCAGTCAAAAAATAGATGTGCATTACATTTATATACTACCAACATATTTTCGTAAAAAAATGTCTTTTATATAAAACCCTTTCAAGTTATAAGAAGTATTACTTAACTTTTCACAAAAATACCTCTAATTAAATATAAAGAAGTAAGATTATGTTTAAATTAAGAGAATGTGATGGAATAGTGTGAAATTGAAGGAAATAATTAAGTATTCTATTGTTTATTTGTTTGGAGTCTCATTTAAAGGTGAAGTGGAATAGAATTCAATGACATATATTCCATCACATTCCATTACTTATTCATCTTTTATTTCCCTTCCAATTTGGATAGAAAAGAATGGAACCATCAATTAATTTATCAATTCAATTATTAAATTATAAATATATCTATCCTCCTTGTTTTCCTTCTATACGTAGTATCTCAACTTTTGATATTCGTATATCTCTTTTATCTTTCTATTTGTTTTTTGTTCTTTTTATTTTTGTCGGAGAATTTTTGTTCAAAGGAAAGTAGAAAGTTTAAAGTGACATCTTTCGATTTAATAGAAAGCAAACGCGTAGTTGAAATAATATAACATTTATTTAAAACATTTAAAATAATATATATATATATATATTATTTTATTTATTCATATATTTTAAATAAGAGTAAAATTAGAATAAAAAATTTATAATGCATTTCATTTAATCTATTCTCCAAACAATAGAATAAAAATTTAGTTTCATTCCATAGTAAAATATCTAAACAATGAAAGGAAAATTATTTTCCATTCCACTTTATTTTATTCCAAAATAAAATATTCAAACAAAGTCAAATATATGGGGATGAATGTAGCATATTTTAGGAAAGAAAAGAATCATTTTCCGTAAAAGCTTTACCATCCAAATAAAATAAATTATTTATTTCATGTTATTTGAGATGGATAAATGCCAAATTAGGCGCTTTTTAAACGCTGCTCAAGATACGCATCCCTCTAAACCCTGTAAGAATGTAACAGTATATCATACTTGAGGAAGGATTCGAGCATGCAGAAAATTGGTTTGATATCTAAAATCAGATACACTGGACGTCATCCAATATTAAGATTTTTAATTTTAATCGTAGAGTTAGTCAGCTACTAACTATATTTAATCTCGTAACACTGGTGTATTTGCTTTTAGTAATGCAGGGTTACATAAGATTAGCCAACAATAGCTCTTAGATCAATATGAACTTGTATGAGATTAAAACTTTTTAAATGTATAGAAAGAACTAGTTGAGGTTTATCACGGTTAAACAAAGGTCTCAAGTAGGAACTAGGAAAAGTTACGTTAAAACACCCTAAAATCATGAATGTCATCAAGTCTGAACCTACAGATTAATAAATATTTAATGAAGAATTATAACGTATGATAAAATAAACGAACTCGTAAAGCCACCAAATAAAATAGATCATGAGAAAGGACTTGCCAATACAAATTTCTCATTGCATCAAAACACCAATTAATATGGGCGGTATCTGCGCCCTTGACCACTTCCACTATCATTGTTATGCCTTCCTTTACTTGAACTGCCTGTATTCCTGCTGCCACTCCCGCCACCACCCCCACTGCTACTCCGGCCACCTCTTTGATATGAAGGTGGGGTTTGTGCTTGTGGCTGTGGCTGTGGCTGCAACCCTTGTTGCCTGCAGAAGAAAATACATTATCAGGCTCTGGATTCAAGCAACTATGTAGCCATTAGAACTGTGTTTTTTTTTTTTTCCTTACAAAACATCATTACAGCAATATCTGTCAATATGCTAGATGCCATGATATAACATGCTATAAATGTAATATACATATAGAGCAATGACTAGCAGTTCTACTTACAAGACATATCCGATGCGTCCATCAGCCAGAAGCATCGGCATCATGGCCATTCCAGCGGGAGTTTGACCCGGTCCATACATCAAAGGCTGTAAAAGATTCAACTCCAGTCATCAGAATCTCAGATTAATACATCGGGAATGTGAGAATACATCAATGGCATATATTACATGGATCACTTAGCATGTAAAATCACTTCAAGTAGCATGATACTGATAAATCTGATGTACATTTGTTCAAATGAAAATTAACATATACTCCTTTCGCTTTCGGTACTTTTTATAAGAGACATTTTGGGTATTATTTATCTTTAATATAAGAAACAAACTCAGATTTTGAAGTGCATTAATTGTTTTATTTGTAAGTTTTATTCTAACAAAAATTCCACCTTCTCCTTGTCATATCTCTTATTATAAAAAGGGAGTGCAGAACATGTAAAAGCAGTATGTAATGCAAAATAAGGATTTAGATTCCATCAAATTTAGTAGAGAAGGATTTAGATTCCATCAAATTTAGTAGAGATCTATATTGTCACTACACTCATTAACACAAAGTGAAAACCACATAAGAGTAGCTTTGTGCCTCAAAACAAGTGAAAGAGTATCTAATAAAAAACAAAAAAGCAAAGATCACCTGTGCAAGACCAGGAGCACCATAACCTGCACCAAGTGCACCATATGCACCCCCAACCAAACCATAACCAACGTGTGGCGGATAACTTGGAAGCAATCCTTGCTTCTGTATATTTGATACTCCAGCCTTCTGATCAGCCTGTGGCTTTGCTAGAGAGCACTCTAACATTTGACCTGAAAACTTAGAACAAATCCAATCAATATTTGCGGCAGTTACATAACTTCAAAAATGATGACAGTTAACAAATTCAAATGTTACCATCTAATTCATATCTTTCAGTGTTTTTTAGTGCTTTCATAGCATTTGATCTCTCTGCAAAATGTACAAAACCGATTCTGTTCTTTTCCTGACCAGACTTTGGTGGTGGAAGAACCACCTTTGTGATCTTCCCATGGTGTTCAAAAAGCTTCTTCAACTGCTCTTGAGTAACATTCTTAGGAAGGTTCTTCACATATACTGCCTTCACCTGTTTGTGCATATTTAAGAATTCATTATATTCAATGTGTCAAGAGTAACGTATCAACTATAGAAACGGTTAGAATACCAATTCAGTAGGTAGTAAACTAGAATCTAGATTCAGTGACATATTTTAGCACATGTTAGCATATAAGTGATCTATATAATAACTGCAGTACTGTAGTTCATTGCTGTTAATTAGGTCAAAAAATAATCCTTTGTTAGCTATTTTACTATTAATGCACTCAAGGCCTTAACATGGACTGTGCCTAAGGTAAACAATTCCTCTCCCACGGTGTCTCTGTCCAGTGACTCTTCCTATCGGCTGCAGACTGACGCTGGCCACTGGAATCCTAATTTCTCCACCAGCAAATGGCTATAATCTCCACCAGGTTTTTCCTCTAAAGTGGCTACAAACCAACATTCATGACTGTGATCCTTCTCCATTTCTCCACCATTCGAGTCATCAATCAACAAATTGAACCTACTGGTGTTCTAAAAACCGGCTCAATTGGTCAATCTAAACAGGAACCAGTGCTACGATGTTGTCAATAGCGAGGAATAGGGCCTCTATCACAGTGGAGTGTCGCAGTGGGTGGCTGTCCCTATACACAGAAGGGTCCCATAATTGAGTGGCAGCTGTCACACCTGCATTCGCTGGAGAGATTTGTGTCACAGATCGATGCAAACACACCTCACTTCTTCAGTGTTTTGCGCCTCCAGCCTTGTCGCCACACCTGCCTCCTTTCTCGCGAGGCAGCTCTGTTTCTAGATTTTCTTGCAGTTGTTTTTTTAGAAACTAGGGTTTTTTATGTTGACTATTTGTTTGCTACTGACTTAGGCCTAAATAAAGGAATGATGGTTTAGGCTGGAATTAAAACCGATTCATTTGAAACTATCTTTAATTTAAGAGGATATATATGTTCTTGACAAAAACAAAATGTGGATCTGTTCAATCAACCATAAAAAAGTGAAATTTTGTACTTGCTAAAATAAAATATATAGTTAGATAACATTATATTAAATAGTAATACTATATTACTTAAAAACTGTGACTTTTTATTGCTAAGTAAGAATGTTACACATAAAATGAATATCTTTTTAATTTTTGAGCATTTATGTGTATCTGTATTATTTATTTAATATGTACTATAATTTATATTATAATACACTTTAATTAGCAGTTATCTTGCACCCCGCTATCCCAGTTTTGCGGTCAGCCACTCCGCTCCACTATCAAGGACTGACAACATATCTATGACATTGACTGGTTTGAGATGTCTGTTGGATCGGATATGCTAGAGAACCGGTGCAAGTTGGCAAGAGTAGGAGATTTTTGGGGTAAACCAGTGACTCGGCGGTTCAAAATAACCAAAATAGGTCTCATTTAAATTGTTTTTCCAAAAAAACCCATGAAAGAAAGAAAAGACATGACCAGACCCCTGTTCTAGATGACAGTGCATAAAAAGAAAAACCAAGAGAAAAAAAATGCATGAGAAGACAAATTGATGGGAAAAAAGAACGGATGAAGAAATCATGAATGCTTAAAAAAGAACAAGAAACGAAAAAAACACATGGCAGGGTAGAAATGTAGAGCTTAAGGTTAGTATACAACAAGAAGCAAAAAAGAGGGATAGTGATGCACACATGGCTGTTAAACTCTTGAGTTAACATGTAAGTTTATGTTTTGGTAGGTTTTAGGAAACTGAATAAAAAATAATGGAAGAATTTTATTAAAAAAAAAACAAAAACGCTCTTCCCAGCTCTATAAATGTGTGTCGTTAGTTGCTACAATAAAGGAAAAGAGGGACAGAAGGCTGGCACTAGGATCAATCGAATGTACAGGGGATCATATATAAGTACTAGGACTGCTACACTAAATATTTTATTTAATGTATGAAATTAATGAATATTAATTCATGCGGTTAGACTAGTGACCTAGTAGGCTAACCAAGTTGATGGCAAATCCTAGTCTTAAAACACTAGAACCTACCATACGAATAAGAAGTGCTCATCTGAAAGGGCCAAATTACTGCAAAACAACTTGCCCCATGACGACATGAGAAGGCGCATCAGACATCATCTGCATAAACAACCACCACAAATTGCCTGACTTACAAGTTTTCTAGCCAGTTACCAGCCTTACTTTTAGTTTGAGCCACACCACAGTTCACCATCTTTAGACATGTTCATTTTAAACATCAGCTGTCAGAAAAGGTTACTGATGCAAGATTAATTTGGATAAAGGTGGCTTCACGGAATTAACGTTGCATAGTTATATCAGTGACCCCTTGCTTATTTGGGTATTCATCTTGGCAGCCCCTTGCTTATTTAGGCATTCCTCTTGGTGACCCCCTTGCATATTTGGCTTTTTAAGGGTGTGTTCCTAACAGTTATGCAAAGGGACTGGAGAGCTTTACTGTTTTGATTTGTCCATCTATTATTTCCATTGTTTTTCATGCCTTGGTCAGTAAGGGTTTTTTAGTCTGCTCTTTTCTTGTACTGTTTTTTTTACTAATATTAATTTTCATTTCCTCTATAAATGAATGAACACTACCACACTTGACAACAGCAAGTAGGTTATATTTGGTGGCTACCTTCATTATACTTGAAATAAGTCCTTTCTCACTGGAGAAGATATATTTTTCATTTAACCATGAGGATATTTAAAAGTTATAGAAAATATAAAATGTAAAAAAGAATGCGGGAGTTACTTTCCAAAAACAATCCTTTAATAAATAATGCTTTCCCGTTTGTCAGGATTATTGTTATAAATAATGCTTTAATAACTTAAAAAGCTAGAGGGAAGCACTTGCACATTAGATCATTGATCAGTGTACACTAAATGATGCCTCTATGCCTCCATCGTAGTTGCAGACTTCTTATTTTAATAAAAATTTATTGTTGGCATATTAACCACGAATCAAATAATCAATACCAACATAGCTTAAAATAAGGAAGACACATGAATTGAAACCTGAGATGAAGCAGAGGTATCAGCATTTTTAGGGTCAGCCCAGCTCACTGTTGGGGAGTTGTCTTCAAGCTTAAATGTTGGGTTCATCATCTTTTGCCTTGAATATTCAGCACATGCATTATTATAATAGTCGATAAATGCAAAGCCACGGTTATTGTTAATGTTCTTCATATCCTGAGTCAAAGGATTGAACAAGTACAGTTAAATAAGAAACTGTATATCCTGACTTTAAGTACATAAAGTTGTGCATGAAGCCAATGGAATTCCATAATGATAGTTGCAAACAAGTTGACAATGATTCAGGCATGACCATAAATAATCCTTAGAAACTTTCAATTAAAAAAGTAAAAGGGATGCACAGCAGCTTAATGCATACCTTGACTAGTTCAACAGCGGTAACTCCAGGTCCAGTCTCAGTCACAACCTTCTTCAGGACTTTTTCGTCCCAGCTTCTAGGAATATTGCCAATAAAAAGACGATTTTTTTGCTGAGATGTCGAGCATTTTATTTTTTTACCCTGAGACAATTGATCATTACAGTCAGGCATTGAACACATCAAACCAGATTGTATTAGGAATAACTACTTGCATTACAAGTCTGCAATTTTTGTAATATTTGAGTTGCACTAAAGCCAAGTAGCTAACAACTGCAAAAGAGAAGGATCTATAGTATTAGCAACTGAAGTTATCATATTACCTTAAATTCGGTATTATTCAGCTCCTCAATGGCTTTAGTAGCCAGTTCTACATTTCTAAAAGTCACAAAAGCAAAGCCCTTATTCTCAGAAGAATCTTTTCCTTTCATTATTCGAACCTGTTCTCATCAATCATCAAGTTAAAGGGTGGCAATGTATATTGTATATCAGTATACACAGGACAATAAAAATGGCAAAGACATACCTGTACAACTTCCCCAATACGCTCACAAAAATCTTTCAAATCTTCAGATGAGGCATCAAGAGGAATGCCCCCTAAGTAGACTTCAGACATGTGAGGAGGAAGCGAAAGAAGTTCAGCATGTTTTTTCTTTTCAACATCATCAATGCCGTGGGTTTTCACGGCACTATCTTCTTCCACTTCTTCGACCTCTTCTTCCTCCTCCTCCTCCTCTTCTTCTTCCTCTTCTACTTCCTCCACCTCCTCCGGATCCTCTTCTATTTCTTCCACTTCCTCCTCTTCTATTTCTTCCACTTCCTCCTCTTCTTCTATTTCTTCATATTCGACCTCTTCTTCCATTTCTTCCTCTACATCGTTTTCCTCTTCAAGGTCGACCTTCTCATCAGATTCAACTGGCTTTTCAGGCTCAGAAGGCTTACCAACTGATGAAGAATTTGCCTTTCCCCGTGGCATCTTATGAAACTAAATAAACAAGCTTGTGAGGCAACTGTGAAGAAGGCACAGAGGCCAGAAGAATTCCTGGGAAGAAGTATACACATATCGAAAGGAGGAAACAAAAAGATCGGCCAAAAAAGGACTTTCATCGAGTGAATCTTGGTGGAACTATGCAATGAGATAAGATTCATAGAGCCGCCGCAATATCAAAGACATTTTAACTAAAGGGTCAAATGATAACAAAACTAGCAGCATCGAAAGGCAAGTCCAAAAGGAGAGTTCAAGAGGCATGTTAGTGAGCAGAAGCTCTTATATATAACATTAAAGTCAAATGGGAGGACATGAAAATCAAGAATTGCAGAAGCATAAATTGCAAAAATGAAAACTTTTTCAGTCAAATGCAAAAGGTGAACAAACAGAGTTACAAGTTAAGTTGTCAAATTAGGGCATTAAAAGGAATGAAGAACAAAAAGGAGGTTCCAAACAAAAGGTACCCATCTCTGCACTTTCCTGCCACACAAATTTACAAATACGCACTGAGATAGGGTTTATTATTATACACTTATATTCTGCTAGCTAATCATCACCATTAAGTCCTAACACAGTTCTATTCTATCATGCACTAACATTCAAACTAAGAATCAAACCGTTTCATTTGTGCATTATTAGAGAGCTAGAGAGGGAAAGAGAGTACCTTAAGGGTAAAGAATTGAAGCTACGCAATGGAAATTGGGCGAATCGGAATGAAAAGGAAGCACAATAACGAAAAGCTTCGAAACTTCTTTTTACTGTTTGGATAAAGAAGCAAGTTGAATCTTAATGAACCCTAAATTCGTGTCTCGCGCTGATTCTCGCAAAACTGAACTTTGATGCCGCTGTAAATTAGTTTTTGGGGTCTTTCTTGTGTTTCTTGTGAAATTACGGTTTACGACAAGCTGTGTCTTTGATTTTCGTACTTGAATCAACAAAAGAAAGGTTAGTGAACAAGGGTATTTCTGTAAATGAAAGTCTTGGATATTTTAAGGAATGCCATAACTGAAAATCAATATAAATATTAATGTGTAGATCTTTTTCTCGATAGAATTAGTATAAGTTACAATTCTATACGATTGTTTAAGAAGATGCAATTATATGATTGATAAAAAATAACAAAAATTATTAATAAAATAATATTAAAAAATAATAAAATTGAAAGAAATTTTATATACCAAAACATAAAAAATGGAATAGCGTTAGTTATATATTTTTTAAAATAGATATTTTAACACATTATCTTATTAGTTAAAATTTATACAAATTCTATCAAATTGTTATGAGTTTTATTTAAATTTGTTGGGATTTGTATAAATTTTAATCAATCAAATAAAATGTATTAAATAGTATATTATAAATATTATTCAAAAAAATTATTTTTTTGAATGACAATATAGAATAAAATCATAAATGTAATTGAAAAAAAAATTATCTCAAATTTTAATATTTTTTTATGAGAGTCCTTAATATAGACTATAAAATAAATAGTTCTTATGTGAATTCGGGATGATAATAAGTGTCAAATTTTTTGTTTTGTTTTTTTTTTAGGGGATGTCTAAAGTGGACATTTAAATATATCATGATAAACCATCATTAATAGTCATTGAATTAATAAGATCTTACAATGAACTCTTAACAATAGATTTTTTCTTTCTCATTTTTTTCTACAAAATTTCTCTCTTGTCTTCCTCATTTCCCTACACTACTGCAAGACTACATTAACACATTGAAAGAGTCATAATCATTTAAGTTTTCCATTGTTCTCTTCGATTATGCTCACAATCTCAAGCAAAATATTTTTAACATCTAATAATATTCTTTTGACAAAATAAATTGATAATTTGTGTCTATTATTGACTTTGTGACAAAGCATTCATATCTATGTAATGAAGATTAAAATTTTAAAATAAATAATTATAGAATCATGTTTTCTTGATTTCATCAAATCTAGCAACAATATGTTAAACGAGTACAATCCATATGAGCCTTTATAATTACAAATTCGACAAGGATGAATTAAAAAGACAAGACAATATCTTTAGATTTAAAAGATAATGTAAAATATTTGTTTATCGTAAAGCTTCGACACAAACAATCATATTAGTCAAAGTTGAAAAGACGAAGATTTCATGTGTGACTTGTAATAATAGTGGTACAATGAAGTGGTGGTGGAGTGTAGATCTAATAAAGATGGTGGTATAGTGATTTTATTATTTTTTTGAAGGATAAGGAATTTCTCTTTTTCATTTACAAGAAATAGAATTTAAAGAAAAAATTAATAAAAAAATATTTTAACTTACTATCAAGTATCATCGATCATTAATATAGGTTCGCCATTGAATATTTTCTTTTGAGTTTATACTAGAGGCTCCCTTTTTTTATATAAATATTATTCGAATGTTTCTTCTCTCACTCCAATGTTGTCAAATACTACAGATTTATAATCTTCAAAATACACCTCTAAATTAGTCAATTCAGACAAAATTTGAGAACTTTTGAAAAGACTTAAAGGGTGATAAAAGAAGCTTTCATATTATTTTTAAAATTGAGTTATTTAAGTACAATAAAGAATGATAACAATTGGACAAAACCAATTTTGGTAGGTGCATTCGTTATCACCAAGGAAATTTTGTTAAAGCTAGAAGGATTTGAGTTTCTTATTGTTTATCTACTCTTGAAGGACAAGTTACAAATCTTCTTCATGTTCTCCAATGGACGAGAGAGATTTAGATCTCCAAAATATCTTTTGAATTACATAATCATAACAATCGTTAATTGTTTACATGAGTCTCTTAATCGTGTCTATGAGCTTGGTGCTATAGTAAAATCTTTCAAGCTCATTCTTAATTCATTTACAAACTACCGATTTAGTTTTATTAGACGTATAGCAAATAGTATAACTTATTCTTTAGCAATGACGACGACATTTCCTACTAATTCCCAAATGGTTTATCAATTGTCACTACGAAGTGAGTTTCATTAGGTGGTTGGCAAATGTATCGGAATAGAAAAAAAGTTACACAACTTTACAACCTTTTATACACAAAACTTGTTTACTTGTTGAGCTTCATGGCATTTTCAATGTTTTATTCATAGTCAGTGAATAAGATTTTGCCACATTGATTGTGTGATCTTCTCCTTTTCACCCTTATGTTCTCATTATCAACCAAACTCGTCACTTTTATCTTTTAGATTAGATTGTCTCTTTTCAACATGCGCTCAGACAAGGTAATGGGTGTGTAGACTGTTGGATCTTTTGTTGGGGATATGCTGCAAATCTTGAACAAGAAGAAGATGAAATTAAAGATAATGAAAATTGCACAAATAAATTCCAAAGCATGTGTATCACACTAAACTTTATGTTCGATTCGCACCCACCAATCTATATATATTGTATGCAAACGGATTAACCACCAACAAATCTCCTTCAGGATACTTTAGAATCCTTGAAGTGAATTGCACATTCACATAAAATCTATCAATCAATGATAGTTTACATAATAAAGTTTCTTTATTTACTCTCGTGCACTAGAGAAAAGAAGAAATGACTCATAAATATTTTTGACAGAAGTTTGACACATGTAACATGAAATTTTTGTGTTGTTTATCTTGTGTTCTTTTTGCCTCTAAAGTATCTCTATTTATAGAGATGTCCATATCAATTGGTGAAAGAAAACAACTCTTGAATTCATACCAATTGGTGAAAGAAAACAACTTTTGAGAAAAATTGTAACTTTTGGTAACTTAACATATGCATTGGTTGAATTAAACTCAAATATTACAACCAATTGACCAAGTGATACATTAAGTTATTTAATTTTGTTAAATTAATATAGCTATTAGAGAATTCTAAATATATTTTGAAAATTTCCCTCGAACTTGTAAGCAAAGTTTGGAACTTCCTTTGATGATTCCTTAAATATTTTGCATACTTCTCTCTCACAAATAAGTCATATTTTGATTGTTGATGCCATAGGAGTTGCTCATATGCAAGCTTAGTTTTTTTTTTTATCGTTTTATTTCTTTCTCATAAAAAAAATATAAATATAGATTAATATACATAATCATAAAGTAAAAAAAATTGAATGTGACTTTCTAAAAAAAAAAAAGTGCATGTGATTATAAATAATAATTTAATTTGTATATATTAATGATGTAACATTTTTTACATGTATCGAACAACTAGATATTTATAGAGATAATTTAGAAATCACCCTAAGAAAGTGCCATCATATGTGATTTTATTGGATCAATGTGTACAAAATGTTTTATACATAGGAATTCATCTTTAGAAATGAGCTATTTCATGTTGGTTATTTTTTCCTTTGCGTGAAGAGTTTTGGGCAATGGTGGTTATTATCTACTACCACATTGTATTGTAGTGATAATTGCTCAATGTGGTCTTTCATTCTTACCTTCGTATTTTTGTAAGTGCAGAAAATGATTTTTGTGATGGAAATAAATTATAAATAGGAGTGTAGTAATTGTTTGGCTCCCTAATCCAAAAGTCTAATTTTGTAAACTTACACCATTAAAGTGAGATTTTGAAGGTTTAGAAGAGTTTAACATCTTCAAGTAATTAGCAACAGCTAGAGGGATACTATCTAATCATTTTTCGCTCGGCTATATTATTGGAATTTTGTTTGGTATCAGAGTTATAAAACTTAAACTTACATGCTTATATAATTAATTAGAATAAAATATGAATTTATATTTTCTAATTTACTCACAGGAATTAATGTTATCATATGATATTTTCTCTCTTAATTTGCAAAATAAGGCCGCTAGTGATATTATACATGTTTGCACTGGTACTAATGTGTTGTTATAAATGAAAAATCATCTATTTTGTGGCACTAGAGATTGAAACATATCTCTATATAGAGAATCAAAAGATTAGTAAAAGATGGAGTATTTGGTATTTTAGATTTTTACTGAATTTGATACTTGTACGAACTGCATTAAGGGCATACAGGGCAAACAATCTAACAAGTATAAGAAATATGCAAAAAGAAGTACTAAAATATTAGAAATCATGCATTCAAATATATGTTGTCCAGATATGGACATACAAGGTTCAAAATGAAATGTTATGTCTTTCATTGATGATTACTCGCAATATATATATATATATATATATATATATATATATATATATATATATATATATATAAAGTTTTTAAGGTTGAAGTAGAAAAACAATGTGAAAAGTCAATAAAAATCCAAAGAATCGATAGCGGTGGAGAATACTATGGTAGATATATTGAGAGTGGGCACGTCATGAGTTCATTTGCGAAGTTTCTTCAAGATAATGGCATGGTTGCCCAATACACCATGCTTAGTTCTCCAGATCAATGGAGTAGCAGAAAGAGAAAATCGAACTTTGATGAATATGGTTAGAAGTATGTGCAACAAATTCAGACTTCCAAAGTTCTTATGGAGCGAAACTCTTAAGAAGAAAGTGTATGTATTGAACCATGTTCCAGCTAAGGATGTCACAAAAACACCTTTTGAGTTATTCAAATGTTAGAAACCAAGTTTGTGTCGGTTTGAGGATGTTTGTTTGAGAGATATAAAGCAAGACGTGTGGCTAAAAGTTCACTCAAAAGGAAAGAATCGATTACAAGGAGATTTTCTCTCTTGTAAATAAAAAGAGTTTTCTTCATATCATTAGTTGGTCAAGTTGACTTAGAACTAGACCAAATGGATGTGAAAACTACATTTCTTAATGGAGATCTTGAAGGAGAGGTTTACATGAAACAAAAAGAAGGATTATCTTCTAGTGGTGGTGAGTATTTGGTATGCAAGCTTAATTGAACTCAAACAAGCTTCTCGTCAATAGAATTTGAAACTTCATAATGTCATATCTTTATTTGAATTTGTAGATAACATTACGGATCAATATATGTATCATAATGAAATGTGTTTCCTCATTTTGTTTGTAGATGCCATTTTACTTGCTACCAATGATAAAAGTTTGTTATATGAGGTGAAACAATTTCCTTCTAAAAATTTTGATATGAAGAATATGAATGACACATCCTATGTCATTGACATTAAGATACAAAGACACAAAGTTCGTAGAATTTTGGACTTGTCACAAGAAGTATATATCAATAAAGTCATGGATAAATTTTGGATGAAAAATCGTTCACCAAGTATAGTATCCATTGTGAAGGGTGATAGGTTCAATTTGAACGAATGTCCAAAGAATGATTTGGAAAGGGAACAAATGTTTGATATTCCATATGTTTTTGTTGGTCGAAACCTAATGTATCCTTAGGTGAATACAAGGCTAGACATTGCATTTGTAATTGGGATGCTAGATAAATATCAAAATAATCCAGATATGGAAAACTGAAAAGTTGCAAACAAAGTGACGAGGTACTTTCAAGGAACCAATGACTATATGATTATGTATGACGAACTAAAAATTTGGAGGTCAAAGGTTACTCTGATGTAGACTTTGTTGTTGCATTGATTCAAGAAAATCAACATCCAGTTACATTTTCATGTTAGCCGATTGAGCTATTTCTTGGAAAAGTGCTAAGCAAACCTTGATAACTACTTCCACAATAGAAGTTGAGTTCGTATCTTATTCTAATGCTACATCACATGGTGTATGGATGAAGAATTTCATTTATAGGTTGAAAAATGCGGATTCAATTTCAAGACCATTGAAGATGTATTGTGACAATTTAGATGCAGTATTTATGGCTGAAAATAATAAAAGTGGAAGTCGAAACAAACATATGGACATCAAGTATTTAGCCATAGTAGAGTGCGTTAAAGATCAAACAATTGGTATTGAACATATTAACTACACAAAAACCTGATATCCTTAATATATGGTAGATAAAGATAAACATAAAATTATGAATAACTGAAATAGTAAAAAATAGAATGCAACTTCTGGTTAAAAAAAAAGTAATGTGATAAGAAAAAAAGACTTATCCAACATTGTCCAGATGATGATGTTTTACTTCAGTTATTTGCGTAGATGGATATAGCTATATATAAAATTGAAATTAGTACCGTCAAAACAAAAATTAGATTAGTTGAATTTTCAAGTTTCAACCATTATAATGTTTTACAAGTTCAAGCAAAATTAAACAGATACAAAATACCATATAAACCTTTTTTTATGGTAAAAATATTTAGGACGAGGAGATGGTGAATCAATCCTAACTTTAGACTTTACAGTTGATCGAGCAACCCCATCATCAGGAAACATTTTTATGACATTAAATTGCTTTTGTATTTTGGGCATGCGTCAAAGAAGCTGCATTCAAAGACAATTGGCTGCCATCATCAGCCCCTGAGAGAAGACATGTCAAAACCAAATTTTTAGAAGCTTTTATGTTCAAACCATCTCTTTACTTTATCATCCAAATTTCAACGCAGTAGGTTATCATCACTATTTCCCCACAAAGAGGCATAGGATTAAAGCAGTCATGTAAATCTGGAAGATTACACAAATAATGACTAATCAGAGTCAATATAGATTAACTGCAGCTATAACTCAATAAAGACAAAAGAAAGGGTTTTACAAAGGAAAAAATATAAAAATAATATCATAATGTACATTGACTAGCACAAAGGAGTCACAAATGATTCAGAAAAAAGTACAACAAAGGGGTAAAAAGGCCAACAGCTTGACTTGAATATTCAACCTTTACTAACTTCAACCCTTCCTCACAAAATGGAAGCTCCTTTAATGTATGTATACATTTTCTATTTTCCCTGTATCTGTAAATAGACATTGCACCCCAAAGGGATCTCTATTTCATGAATTCTAAAACCTTCTGAGTTATATCTTCAAGGAAAGAAACAAAACCCATCACACTTGTAAGACCACTTCCATCGACATCCTGCTCTTCAATCAGAAAGTTCTCGAAAATTGAGGCATCATCCTGCCCTCCTCGAATAAAAATGAGTTTAGGAGTGATGCATCTCTCTTTCTTCAATTTGTTGATTGTAATCCTTAACAAACCTGACAAGGTATTTTGCATATAATTTCACAATATACTTTTGCCAATTAATCCAGTGCAGACAGAAGGGAAAAAATATAGAGAAGGCTTACAATCATGGGGTGGAGGAAAAGGAAGAGTTTGGTCTGCAGTTGAAGAATAAAATACAATCAGAATTGTGAATGCATCCAGGAAAAATATTGGACTGCCACTGGTAAGCAGTGCAGCACGACTCAAGGAATGGCGAGGATATGCTTGTTTGTCTGGAGTAGCATATGATGTCAGTACTGGATACACAGCACGATGAAGGGAACTTGGTTCCAACGCACTACAACACATAAAAAAATAAATCACATAAATCAATTCTTGAATACAGAAATTCAAAACAACAAACCAATGTTTCAGAAGCTCTGCATTTTTCTTCTTTAGTTACTCGATTAAACAGTTGGGATTCCCTTAAGAACTTGAGGGTCCATTTATGAGAGAGAAAGAGAAAGAAAATAAAGCAAAAAGGTGCCTTTAATATTTTAATTACTAAATCATTTCTCTCTTTCTCTCTCATAAATGGACCCTCAAGTACTTGAGAGGATCCAAACTACCAATTAACATCCCATATCCTTATCTTTCAACTCACTTTTGCACACTAAATTATTGTGGTTACTCGTGTTAAAGTTCTACTAAGACAAGGGAAACAAATTTTAAGCCAATTACAAACAGAAAATTGTGTTCTAAGGTAACCTTTGTTTCTAAATTAAATGTACATACACTGACTTCAAAATCCATTATGAATTATGGTTGGTACTTGGTTCAGAATTGAAATTTAAATCCGCTATTAACTATTAAGTAACAATTGTAACCAAACCAAGGAGTTATATCGGGTATCATACAGTTTAACTTTATTGAATGCAACTAAACTTTCTTTAATGCTTTCCATATGTTACTTCCTAACATGTGAACATATATTAACAAAATCCTCAAACATTTTGAACATTAATTTTGTGTGTCTTAGACTTGAGTTCATTCAGTTTTATGTCCAGTCTATTTCCTTCCACCAGACATTTATGACATGATCATGCAAACTCTATTGCTCAAATAAACATGAGAGCATCAATTACCTAAAAAGGCATTGAAGATAGATGCGGTAGTCGGGATGAACACCTTCTTCATGAAAGCGAAGAAGAGGGTTTCGAAGGAGAGCAAAGATTAGGCGCGGTAGGGACTGCAGTTGAGGACATTGAGAGAAGGCAACATCAAGCTGAGATCTTATTGAATTTCCATTACTATACTGAACAAGTTTATAAGCATCATTGTACTGTGCTGCAAGGATCACTAGCCATTCTTGAAGCAAGAGTCTACCCTCCCGAACTCCTTCCTCCAAAGACGCAAGTATAACCTGCAAAGACAATACAAGTAAATTAATCAGAAAATTAAGTTGAAAACATCAGAGAACTCATTATTATTATAATTATCATTTAAAAGCACAAGACAAGAGAATACTGTTTTTGTGGCAATTCTATATATTATTAACAAAAGGTGGCAGATTTAAAAAATATAAAAGCACAAGACAAGAGAATACTGTTTTTGTGGCAATTCTATATTATTAACAAAAGGTGGCAGATTTAAAAGATATGAAAGCATAACACATGATACACATCAGAAATAGAATAAACTCAAACAGCAGAGCAGAAAATTAGCATCAATCCAAAGGACATAAATTCAGGTTGATTGTATAATTACCTTGTGCACGAGCAACGATAGAACAACTTCAGGATCACAGCTGTCATAAAGTTCGTGAATGTTCTGAGCAACACCAAACTGCACTGTTCGGATCCTTAGCCGGCGTTGAAGGGAATGATGCTTGGTTCTGTAACACAAAGCAGAACACCAACAAACCTCAGGGGAGACATAGTTTATGTCCAGTGATTTAAAAAAAAAAAAGTGGTACTGTAGTAGTTTAGAAAAAGTAACTTGACCATGAAAAGAAACTGCAACACACAAATACAAAACATGTTATGGAAAACATCCATACAGGAGAATGTGAATATATACCTGCTTGCAGAGACCCCTCCTGAATTGGAAAGCTCCTGGGGAGGAACTACAACTGAGTATTGGAATGCAATCTGGAGTGTAGGAACGTCTGATTTACTTCTATAAAAAATAAATGGTAAAACTTTATCTGAACAGGAACCATGTCATACAAGTACTCCTATCTTGTGGTAGAAATTATATCAAAACATAGAAGATAGCTTATTTTATTGAAGATCAAATATATTCAACTACTCTTAGCTTAACAAATTTCTCTTGCATTCAGTTCACATGCCAACAAGAGTATTATATGTGTATTAATCTAAAGCCCAACAGTTCACCATGATTCCAGGAAAAAAAATATGGATGCCTAATCTTTTGCAACTCTAAGATTTCATTGTACGGGAGAAATTTAAAGGCAAGCATCTCATGAACAATTGTCACATTCTGATTTCTGATATAATTATTCAAGGGCAGTTTAGTTTCTTTCATTAAGAAATGATGAAATATGTGATTCAAGTTCAGTAGTTCACAGAGTAATTTTCAACAGGTATACTGTTGATACTAAGGCACAACACTGAAAATCACATTATTGTCTAGCGAAAGCAGTGTGTACTGTGTGGTAATATAAGATTACTTCAACCGCTTATAGATTGGATTGTCTTAGTTTGCAAAAATTACAAGTTATTTTCCCTCTGCAAAATTCAGCAGAAGCAAAACAAAGATCCAACAGAACAAAAATGGTTAAAGCTTAGATGCACAAACAAACTATAAAAGGGGCTATGTTTACATTATGCGAAACCACACACTCAATAATTGACAGAAAAACTAAGGAATTTTGAATTTAGCTATTGGGACTGTCTTGCAATAAAAGAGATAAAGTCTGAATAACACAAGTACAAGGCTTAGACATGACATTTTCAACTTCTTAATGCACCCTATATAAACAGTAACACATTAACAGTGTACATGAATTCAAGTCATAAAGTTGAAGACACAATAGTAACAATTAATGATTTATACCTTGAAAACCCAATGTTGTTCTCAAACACAAAGTCATAAGCATATGTAGCATAAGAATCACAGCATATGACGTGTTGAACATTTTCATACTGTGGATCTGGAAAGAAGTGACCATACTGCAATACAAAACTAAATTATTCTATAGATTATAAGATGCAAAATTGAGGATTACAAATCCATCCCATACAACACACTTACAGAATTGCCAGGTTTAAATTCAGTTGAGGTTCTTAATCGCAGGACACAACCAAAAGCATATGGCCTACTCAGCATTCGATACCTGCAAACAGAAAGACATCACAATAGTCACCCAAAGTGATATTTGTGAAAGTGTTTACATTAGATATCATTGATACATAAGATGATATAGCAACATTTCTGATTTGAAAAACATTTAAGTTTAACTATCAAATGTGAGTTCACACTTATCACTAAAGGTATGTGATTGATAAAAAAGCATAAGTGGCCAATGTAATTGGACTTGATTACTTTAAAAGATGTATATACGATAACAAGCATTCATTTTCATATGGTTAGCACAACAATATCCAATGGGATTAATTAAGGAGAAAAATGGTATAATACCCACTCTAACTGAGATTGCATTGAAGACACAGAAAATAGCGAACACTCAATAACTGTCTCCAATTGATACATATCAAACAATTGAAATGGTTTTACCAGTACAAAATGTCTAGAGATATTAACAGATGAGACTTACATGTCCTGAGGCAAAGTTGAATCCTCAGTACTTGTATATAAAAATAAGGAGCCCCCACTTTCAATACTCAGAAATTTTAGGGACGCCAAATCAGTGTACTCATTTGTTACAGCAAATATGTCAACACATACACCTGCTTGAACAGCAACAGCAGCCTGTGAAACACGTGTCAATTCTTGCACTACTAGGAAATGGGAGATAGCATTAATAATAACAAAAAGTTAAATACCAAATCTTTATAAAACGGTGTCTGCTCTGGCAGTAAAGCACGATCGGGATCCTTCCTTTGGCTTGCATATTGCTCACCATATCGTCTTGTGTCCAATTGTCCAGCCCCATAATCAGGGGGACCAGACAAGAATGCAAAGATTCTAGCTGCAGTACTCAATAGAAATCATGTCTAGTTGAAGCTTTGAACTAAGATTGAACATTAAAGAAACAAATTAACAAAATCATAAATGGTGAGATTTGTGGATAGCCATACAAACCTAATGCAAAAGTGTTTCCATATTCAGATCCAAGGTAACCGCAGAGGGCTTCCATTGCCACCCCAAAACCACGCCCACCTAGCAGAACACCCTCCAGTCCTTGACCTGCTGCTGTGGTTCTCTCCCATGAAGTTGTTGGTCTAAGTGTTTCAAGTGCTGATGCAATACGGTCCTTACAAGTGTCCACCTTCAATAAAAACAAGGAATTCAGATTTCACACGGTTTTCCAAATATTGCAATCTTTATGCTTTAACATCAGAACGTGCGCCCCAGAAATAAATTAAAAAAAAAACATTGTATATGATTAACGTACGGGAGCCAGAAACTGTAACAAAGGCATGACATCTTCAAGCTCAACTGTTAAGGTTCCCTCTGCATCAGGAGGGATGAAAACATTTTTCACAACAGGTATTGGACCTTGAACATCATACAGTCCTAGTTTGTGGCTGAAGGTGGCAAGCCCAAAAAGTGAACCAGGAGCAAGAGCTACAATAGAACAAAAATAAAAAATAAGAGCAATGTTCAAAAAATATACCTTACGCAGTAAATAAATATATATATAGTTTGATCAACAGAATACCTTCCAAAGCTGCCAGCAATGCACTTTTCGTGAGCTCCAGAAACTCCTCTGAAGCTGCAGTGAAACCCGAGATTTTTATTTAAGTTAGTCACAATTACAATTACAAAATGTTAGGTCTGCCTATTTAGGAACTGAATCAAGGCTGCAAAGAAGACAAGTAGAGGCAAAATACAATGCTTCAAACAAAATAAAATTATAGCAAACTTGGGGCAATTTTCTTTACCTTGATGATTGCATCCTTCTATACATTTCAAAAAGACAAAGAATAGGCAGAAGGTGGGGTATGAAAGGGTAAATAGATCAATATTAGGACTAATTGTGCATTCACGAACTCCTCTTTCCACAAATTATATATTAGTCTAACTAGTAGTAATTATGGCTTGTTGTACAATTGACAAACAGACAAAGTATGGCACATAATCTAATAAACATTGCCCAGGCTTTCTTTTTCTTTTACCACTCACATTGAATCACAAAACATGATTTTATTTGAATCCACAGTAGTGATTTTAACCCTCCAGTACCACAGTCTAAAGCAAGGACAAGTTGATATTACAAGTTCTGAATCAAACAAAAAATGTGCCATATAATCATTAGGATTCATATGTTCCACACAAAAATACAAACCGCCATAAGCAAAGTTGCCAACTTAAATGTAAATGAAACATCACACTGATCTGGTACACACCACTAAATCATTGTTAAAAATTTACAGGCCCGTGTGGATGATCTTCTAACACGTGAGAACTTCTCAACTGAAATAAGCATTTGACTCCTACTCTATAAGAAAAAGTCCTTATAAGTTTATACAACTTTTGAAAAGTTAAAATCAGTGTTTGAGAGAAGTAAATAATGGTTGTTTGGATCCATGGTTGAACAATGCAAACTCCAGTTCCAATGCATGTGACTATGGAAGCTACAACTTCCAGCTTCAACATCATCACATGTCCATGTGTTTGCCGTGGTTCCAAACACGCTAAAAGTTGATTTCAACTTATATTAAAAGTTATTATTTAAAAGACACTAGTCGTTTCAATATCATTTCGACTTCTCTTTTCCCACAAGTTCTTCTTGAAAAGTCTATCCAAACAAGGTCATGGTCTGCAGCACCGAAACCTCTGATTGAAAGCATGTTCGGGTGTCTGACACCAACACCTTGATTACATTCAATTAATTCATTTTCTCGAATTATGTTTCAGTATTTGTGCTTCATGTCCAAGTCATAATCAATGAACCAACAAAACAACTACAAAACCTCACTGAATCATCCCATTGTCAAAACCCAATACTACCACAATTAACACAGGAATAAGCTGTAACTTGATGCAAAAAGCAAGTAATCTTACACGACAAGTCAATGGCAGCAACATAAACAGGACAAGCTTCCAATGCAGCTTCATCGGATTCTTCTTCTACAAAAATCAAAATTCAAAACGGTCAAATTCCAAAAACCCTAAGCAAAAGCAAAAAAAAAAAAGAAACGCCACAATTGTAACCCTTACGCGGAGGCAATTCGAGATCTACGAATGAAGACATCATCTCGGCGCAAGATTGAGGACGAGAATAGCGTTCGATGGCGTCTGAAGAGAGGCCGTTGAGGTTTCCACAGAGAGAGCAAGACCACGACCATTGTTCAAGTTCGCAGTAAGTGTTGAAGTAAGCCCAGCAATTCTCGCAACGGGGTAAGAGGTCGCCGCCGGATCCGTATGCCGGAGATTGACCGTTTTCATCGGAGGCGGCAAAGGGTGTGACGGTTACTCCCCATAGGAGGCCGGAGCCTTCGCGTGCGTCGGTGTCAATCGGGAACCGTGACACTGTGGCCCTCACCGCCATGTTTTCCGATCCTCAATCCTTACACACACACTGATGTTTCTCTCGTGTGTGTGCGCACCGAGTTAGACTCAGACTCGTTTAGCTACTTGACTCACTTGATTTTATGTTCTTACTTTCGAACTTTGGTTATTTTTACAAAGGCTATTGCAATTTGCAACAAAATTTATTTCATTCAATAGTTAATGTTTCTCATCTTTACGATATATTGTTTATTTCTTATTTTTGTTATTATAAAGACTAAAACATAAGTTTAATTTTATTTTTTATTATTTGTTTTAATCATTTTTTATATTAATTTCAGTCTTTAATAAAATAACAATTTTATACAATTTTATGATATATAATTAAAATGAATATTAAATATAAATTAAATGATTAAAACAAAAGATAAAAATCTAAAATAAATTAAAAAAAAACAAAAATGAATATTAAATAAATGATAAATATCACATATAGTCTCTTATTTAATTTCGGTTAACATATCAGTCATTTATCTTTTTTTTCTTCTCGATTTATTCCTTTATTTTAATTTTAAGTGATAATTTAATCTTTTATGTTTTAAAATGTCAACAATGTTATTCTTATTTTTTGCAAAATTTCAAAAAATTCATCAAAAATTTCAAACAAAACCCATAAAAATTAATTATCATCCTCAATATAATGCAATTTCATCAAATTCATAACTTCAATCTTTAAATAAACTCATATTTTTATCTATAACAACATCAAATAAAACAATGGAACTTATGAATTTGGAGTCGACTCTAATTCATATTTTTTATTCAACATCAAATAAAGTTTATTTCAATAAAATCTTATGAATTTGGAGTCGACTCTGTTTCATATTTTTGAGTTGACATTTATATATTAGATTATTTATTAAATTAATATTGTATAATACTTCTTTTACAATTCATAATAAAATTAATTGATTTAATATTTATTGACATAATGTTAAATTTATATAATATTTTATGAGTTTTAGTTTTCAAAGTAGAATTTGAGATCTTTTTACTAAGTAAAAAAAAAATGAGACCTTTTTATTAATTAAATTTTTTGAATCTTTTGAAATGTTGAGCCATAATTGAATAAAAAGTATATCTTCATCCACTATGAATAGCTCTAGAGATTCTTTTTGGACCATGTTGTCCTTCTCCCTTCCCTCTTTGAGCATAGTATTTTTAAACTAACTTGAGTAGAAAACAATGGAACTTGAGACTCTAATCAGTATCAAGTAAAATCCACACTTGAGTATTCATTTGAGGTCTATAAAATATATTGGGATTGATTATTGATGATGATAATTGAGAATTTTAAAAATTACTATGTTGATAATTTTACATAAAATATAACTAAGATTGTTGAAGTTTATATTGATTTGGATCTATTTGACCCACTTTTTGAAATAATAAGTAAAAAAATATTGTTAATGGAAGTTTAAGGAGAAAAAATTGTATATATATGTAAAAAGATAGATTTGATATACAACTCAACGGTAAAAAAAAATCAAATTATGCAACTTAATGGTAAAAAAATAAAATCAAATTTTGCATTAATTAAGAGTAAGAAAATCAAATTGGTCTGATAAATAACAAAATAAATTTCATATACAACTTAACAGTAAAAAAAATTAACATTAAATTGTGAAATTGTGTTGTTTTGTGAAATAGGAGGTTCTCTTATATAGCTATGATACACTTTTCAAAGGTTTGAAAACTTACATATAACCATATTTCTCTCTTTTTTTTTTTAACAAAGTGTAAA
>JBBPBT010000821.1:256351-274293 GCA_037974875.1 Cicer bijugum | reverse complement strand
AAATACACTCATATTTTCATCTCCAATAACATCAAATAAAGAATGAAAATATGAGTTTATTTCAAGATTTAAGATATGAATTTGATTAAATTTGTATTTTATCGAAGATGATAATGAATTTTATGAGTTTTGGTTGAAAATTTGATAATTTTTTGATTTTTTGTAAAAAAAAGATAACATTGTTGAAATTTTAAAACATAAAATATTAAATTGTCACTTAAAATTAAAATAAATGATCAACTAAAAAAAAAAGATAAATTACTAATAATTTAGTATATATATATATACTAGATTTAGATTATTCTTTTTATCGCCTTTATGTTTTTTAAAACGGATGTATAGCAAACACCTTTCAATTTAAAAAACAGTTGACAATTCACTTCTCACCCTTTAACATTAATAAAAGTTGACCATTTCCCTCCAACTCTCCAATATCCGGAAAAAAAAAATTGACCATTTCCTCAACAGTTTTTTTCTTATTTTCTTAAACCAGAAACAATTATTTACATTAAAAAAAATTAAAAAAAATAAAAACCTTCGTTTTCTTGATTTCCAATTTCAGCCATGAATGAAGTGTTACATTCTCCAACATCAGCACCCCATTTTTCTCCACCAACCACTACCCACCAAGAACAACAACAACCATCACCACCATCTTCTTCTTCTTCATCATCTTTTTCTTCTTTAGCCGTTGCAGTAAACGATAGTTTTTCTTACGTAACCGACTGTGACGCAGAGGAGATCACTGTCACAGAGAGGAAAAGAACAGAACAAGAGCTATCCCTTTTGGCCATTCTTGTGACCCTTTTAAGGAAATCCATAGTTGCTTGCTCTAGTGATGGAAGAGAGTTTTGTGCCATGGAAATTGGTTGCCCCACTAACGTGCGCCATGTTGCGCATGTTACTTTTGATAGGTTTAATGGTTTTTTGGGTTTGCCTCTTGAGTTTCAACATGATGTTTCCACTACACCTCCTAGTGCTAGGTTAGTTCCTACAATATTCTTATCATTATTCAACCGGTTCAAATGTCCAATTCAATTTTTAAAACTGTTGCCAAATCTGTCACCTTTTTTCTTACATTAATTTTTACTTCATTCATATCATATGATATAAATCATAGCATTCGTAACTTTATTTGGATAAACCTTGTGAACTTTCTTCTATAATTTATTACTATTTTAGCCATTTAATCCTTATGTTCATTGAGATTCACATGGTTAGGGATTTGACATTTTGACTATATGTATGTGTGTATTGTGTATTATCTCTGGATACCATTTATCTCTGAATGTTTAGTTTCACTTTTGGTGAGGTAAAATTGATTTTAAAGGTGAAGAATTGATTTTGACGTATTTAGATGTGCTCCAGTAGAAATCTTTTTTTTCTCCAGAATTGATCTAAGTTGAAGTTAGATTTTGGAGTTCTTGCCTCTACAATTGATTTTTAGTCTCAAATTTATTGTTCAACTCACTTTTATACATCCAAACATAAATCACTCAACATTCACAACAACTTTTTACGAGAATCAATTTTACAAAATTGATTTATTCAAAATCAATATTTATCACAGTATAAACATTTGGTACTCATTAGACCATTTGCATAATAGGTTGCATGATCATTTCCTGTCAATAGAAGTTGGATCATTCAGAATGTTATTTTATAGCCTGCAAATGTTATGCTATAGTGGACAATCCTAAATAAGTATTTTTCTTTGAAATTTGAAAGCTCTGAGTTAGTACATTTAAGCATTAATAAAGATGTTCCTTGTCTATATCATCACGATGGCCATTTCTTAATCCAAAATCATTTAAACTAATCAAATGTGTGATTTTTGGTGAATTCTTTTGTTTTGATTTTCACATGCAGTGCAACTGTTTTTGGAGTCTCAACAGAATCCATGCAATTATCATATGACAAAAGAGGGAACATTGTGCCAACAATTCTACTACTAATGCAAAGCCACTTGTATGCTCAAGGAGGGTTGCAGGTTCATTTCCTAGATCTTTATCAGCTTCTCTTTTCCATGTCACAATTTTTCATGGTTTAAATTCAAAAATCTAATACAAGCTGCTTCAAAATTCACCACTCTACCAACATGGTGCGACACAGTAGACATAGGTCCATAAGTATGCGGTCATGAATTTGATCCCTAACAGGTTTATATGGAAAAACACGTATTTGAAGTTCAACACTTAAATAGATCTTCGTATTTCGAAAGATTAGTCTCTGGCTTTTGGCTGATAATACCTTAGACAACCAAAAAAAAATCACCACTCTATATGTACTTGGTCGTTACTTCATTTTACAACTGACTATATGTTTCTGCTTGGTTAAAAAATTTACAGTTGAGTTAAACCATATGCAGGCAGAGGGAATTTTCAGAATTAATGCAGACAATAGTCAAGAGGAATATGTTAGGGATCAATTAAATAAAGGAGCGGTTCCAGAAGATATTGATGTACATTGTTTGGCAGGATTGATTAAGGTATAATAACAATCAAAAGGTACACTACATGGTCCATCATGCTGAGAAGTGAGAGTACTACTTGAAACTTGTCTTGTTGCTTAGTATCTATTTCGTTTTTGTTTGAGGAGAGATGTATTATATACTCATTTTATACTATACTAGCCGAAAGACAGACACTAGCGTCAATTTACTTTGTGAAAACATTTTCTATTTTTATTTTCTAGATTTTGTGTTAATTTTACTTGCTAACAAAGGGGTAGGAGACTCTCTAAAGTGAACAATTGTCTTATTTCTGGAAACAATAAAAATGGAAAAAAAATTGTTTTCATTATTTCTGAAATGCAAACATATATACTAGCATCTTATCTTCATCATAGTGGTTCATTTCAAAAGTCTCTTGTCTTCTTACTAACAAGATAAAATGAACACAAATTTTAGAAAATGAAAACAAAAAATGTTTTCACAAAGCAAACAGATCCTAACATGTCCATTTGTCTGCTTTTCTATTGTGTTACATAACATGTATAATGTTATATGAACTTATCTAAATATTAGTTTCAATATTCATGTTATATGTTTTTAAATTTAGATCTAGAAAAAATTATGTTGTTAAGGGAAAATTTGTACATTAAAAGGTATGATCAAAATTGGTAATTATTTGATTTGATATTCTTGTACTCTTGAAGGCTTGGTTTAGGGAGCTGCCAAGAGGTGTTATGGATTCATTATCTCCCGAGCTGGTAATGCAATGTCAAACAGAAGAGGATTGTGCTGAATTGACAAGTCAGCTACCTCAAACTGAAGCTTCCCTTTTGGATTGGACTATCAATCTGATGGCTGATGTTGTGCAAGAGGAACAACTGAATAAGATGAATGCACGAAACATTGCCATGGTTTTTGCACCAAACATGACTCAGGTTAGTTTCAATAAACTTTCAATTCTCAAGTAATTACATGTAGGAAAACACACACACCTACATATGCTATATTAGTCTAGTACTCCCTATTAAGGCTATATTTGGAATGATTTATTTGAGTTTATCTACTCATAAACACTTGTAAGACTGTTTGAGAGACCTTATGAAAACAACTTAAGACATGTTCATACACTACTATTTTCAGAAGTTCTCTAATATAGCTTATGAAACAATTTATAGCCTATAGCTTACGGGTTATAACTTATAGTTAATGAAAACAACTTCTAGCTTATAAGTTATAATTGTTTTCAATTTATTTCTGTAAGCTCTTGAGAATAACTAATGTATAAACACTTATATGATAAACACTTATGTCTTATACTATCAGCACTTGGTTAAGTTGTTTATCCAAACAGGTAAATTCAATTGAAATTTTGTTCTTTAAGGAAGTACTTTCTGCAATATTTATTATAAATTGGCCGTGTTTGTGGGTCAATGTGAAGTCTTTTTGGGCCTATTTGGGTTGATTTATATTCGCTTATCTACTTGCATGCACACTTGTGAGGTTGTCTGAGCAAACTTATGGAAAAAGCTTACAACACGTCCATAAACAATTTTCAGCTTTAGTTCATAAGCTCTCCACAATAGTTTCTGAAAAT
Organism: Cicer bijugum; assembly: GCA_037974875.1. Classification (NCBI taxonomy): domain Eukaryota; kingdom Viridiplantae; phylum Streptophyta; class Magnoliopsida; order Fabales; family Fabaceae; genus Cicer; species Cicer bijugum. The sequence continues at coordinate 270,247 of JBBPBT010000821.1, read as the reverse complement.
AGCTTATATGCAAAAAAATTGACTTTATTTTATCTTTTGTTACAGAAATAGATTATTTATAAACACTTAAATCGTAAGCATTTAAATAACATGTTTATGCAAATGGAGCCTTTGTGTCATACCGAATTAAGTGGTCATTATAACAACACTTATAACTCTAGTGAAATCCTTATTGTTGGTTTTATTTCTCCTAAGAGCAGTAAAGATTCCAACTTATGTATCTGATGAGCAAAGGTGGTTGCAGATAGTAGACCCTTTGACTGCAATGATGTATGCAGTTCAAGTGATGAACTTCTTGACGACACTTGTATCAAGGACACTGAAGGCAAGGAAGGGTTCTTCTGATGTATAATCATCATCATCTGGAAAATTTTATATGCAGCCTTTTGACAAGAATGTGGAACGTAAGCTTTTGAAGTCCATTCAACAACCAGATGTTTCAACAAAAAATGAAGTTCTGATCAATCAATGAATAGAGGCTGTTATGAAAAGGCCATAGATTCAAGATCAGAGTGGATAGAAGCCTGCCTGTGGCAGTGGTTCAGTTTTAGTATTTCCTTGTTTTGTTTGCCTTGGCTGATTTTATGAAATGGCACTATGATCAACAGTACACTAGCATAGTAAAGAAATAAATTCAAGAGTATTGACGGTTGTGTGTGTATGTGTATGACTCGGCATTATTATAAAGTTTTGTCATGAGTGTTAATTTTTTTTTAACAAACCATACTAAAGCTTTTAGTATTCGGCTTGGCTTGGTTCATTTACACACTAGGTTGGCCAAATTATCAGGGAAAGAAGTATACTAGTCCTCAAAAAATGTTACTTAAATAGATATGACTTATTTGTAAATACCCGAAGTCTACATGTGACATGTAATAAGTTTTTTAGGATTAGTATTACTTTTTTAATCTACATTACATGTTATCCTATTTAAAAATATGTCATATCTTATAATCTTTGTTCATTGACAAATATTTGTTATATTAGTTTTTTCTCTTTTGTCAATGTTTAAACTTTAGTCTTTTAAACTCTTTCAACTCTTAGTTCAAATTAATTGAACTTTCATTCCCATATTTTCATTAACTTATTAGATCTAGGTTGGATGCATGATGAATTACATCAACAAGGACAAACTTTATGTAAGATGAACTATAAATTATAAAAATATAAATCAATGTTACTTGTGGATCTGATAAATAATTTTTTAAATAGAATGTATTAATTATTTAAGTTGAGTTTTTTAAGACTTAAAGTGTCTTGTTTATTTGATAGAGTTTAATTGTTATACATTATTCTCGTAAAAAGTTTTACAATATTAACAAATCACAATCATTCATGAGGATGATTTTAGAGCTAGTATTGATAAAAATTAAATATATTTAATTATCTAATGATTGTGCTTAACCAATAATATAAAAAAAATTATATCCTATTTGATATAAATCTTTTTTAATACACAACATTTTTTAAAATTTGATATGACATACAAACATTTCAAGAGAATATTTGACGTAAAATCTTTAAATAGACCGTGAGGTGTATATCACATGATAAATCTTTTTAAATTTTACACATCATATCAAGTTGGGCAATGTAACCATTGATCAAATAAAATAACATTGTATTTCAAGGAGAGAATCCTAATCCTATTTCTATACATAGAAAATAAATCACAATTTTGTTATTTATATCTTCCTCCCAATAAATCGCTTGACCAACCACCTTACCTATATAACATCCTCCAACACAAGCATATTCCTCCTAAATTTCCTTCAACTCATTGTACTATTTTCATCTCCCATTTCCAACCATCAAAACTCTCACTTTCTATACCATTTTTTCTTCATCCTTTCTTAATGTTCTGTCTTCTTTCGTCCTAAAAAACAAAAACACTAACCTTAAACCGAATAAATATCAATCAAATTAGCCATGTCATCATCAACATGCAGTATTCAATACATCTTTGAAAATCCTCCACCTTCACAAAACCCACCAACACTTCTTGAATCCCTCTCATCATGGAACCAAATAAAAAACCCATCAAACATTCCTCTTCCTACACTGAAATATTCGAAGAACTAAACCATTGAAACATCAAAAGTTTTGATTTTGAAAGTTCAAAGGAAGAGTAGGATGAGAAGATCAAAGAAGAAGAAAATGACAAAAAGATTTCAACTTTAGATGAAAAATGGGAATGGAATAGTAATGGGTCAAAAGGGTTGAATGAGTTCCTCCTCCTATTTCATGTATAGGGAAAAGTGGAAAACCTTCGGTTAAAAGTGTTATAGGAAGAATGGAAGATTTGTTCTTAAAGAAATTCCAACGCAAGAGTTTTTGCATGCTAGTAGAGATAATGGAAGGCTCACGCTACACTTTGTTCAGCACGGTGCACAAGAAGAGGAAGACCGTGATGGTGGTGTAGAAAGTAAAATAATATAGGAAGAAGAAGAGAGTGAATGATTAATCGATAGGTATCAATGTTTAGGTATTTGTAGCACGAAGCACCAGTGGTCTAGTGGTAGAATAGTACCCTGCCACGGTACAGACCCGGGTTCGATTCCCGGCTGGTGCATTTTTTGTGATTATTTTATTTAATTTTGTTATATCTAATGGCCCACGTTATGCGTTTTTATTGAATGAAATGAAGCGAGGACATTTCAAATTTTTCAAGCAAAAAAAATTACATTTCCATTTCCACAAATGCAATGCAACTGATGATGATATAATAATTTAACAGATATGTTTATTACAAAACATTGCATACTAGTTACAAAAATCATTAATTATCAAAATACTGGACTTGAGTAAAAAATAAAATTCAAAATACAGGGCTCTAGTTTTTTTTTGACACTTGTTTGTGGTTGACAAGGGGAAATATGAATTGAGTAAAAATAAAACAGTAATGTTAATGTGCTGCAAGTGCCGTTGACCCATAAATTTTCATAACTTATTTTATCAACTTGAATGTCAAAAGCTTTCAATCTTTAATTTCCGGTTCTGTATTTTCTTTTTCAAATTTTCGTCTTCGTAGAAATGTTTTGGAAAAATAATTTATTATTAATTTTGCACTTGTAATACTCAAACAAACAAAATTATCTTTTTAAAACTATGACTTTTATAAAAGAATAATGACTTCTCCACAAGCACTCGTGAAAAATATATATATTTAAAAAAAAAAAACAAATAGAAACACCGGAGTTTTTTAAACTATAACATTTTATATAATATATTGCATTGACATCTCCTAAATTTTGTTGAAATATCACTCAATGTGCTGATTCCAGCTCAGGCAGCATAGGAGGCTAAAATTCTTTCTCATCACAATCTGACCATTGCAGATTCAATAGCAAATAATTTTGATCAATCATGTGACATTAGATAAGCTTGTGAAAATAAATTTTGATGCTCGTCATGCTAAGTGGCATTGAAATATATAGGTCACATGTAAACCCAACAAGAAATTATCCATGCTACCAGTATGATGGATAAAAGCATAGTGGTGTGTAGTTATTTATTTATTTTTATGCAACTGCTGCAACCAAAACGAAATAAAAAAAAACTACTGCGACTGAAATCTTCAATCCTGCACTTCTGGCTTCTTTGCAGTGCCTTTAATGTACCACCCTAAAGCCCCAAGAATTGTTACAGTACCAGCTACAACTGCATAATTCCGGTATTTGTCACTTGAAACTTTGCTAGCTGATGTTTCGGCATGTGCGGAGCCACTTGGTTTGGCATCAGTTACTGAACCACCTGAGCCTGTAGCTGCTTCTGGTTGAGGGCCCTGTATTATGTTCAACATTAATTTCAAAGCATGACATTGATAGACAGTGCATACAAACAGGAAGAAAAATGGAAAATAAAAGCATGTGACAGTTGCAAAAGAGAAGAGAGATGAAAGAGAGAGTGACAACAAGAAATGTGATATGTGGTGTGATGGAAAAAAGAGAGATAGAAGTTAAGATAATGTGAAATAATTGTGAGAAAAAAAGTGTGGGAACATAAATCAAAACTCAAACAATTTGTTGAAACCAAATTAAAGAAAAAAAAATCTCTTAAGTATGATTAAAATGAAAACAACTTTCATTTAAAAGTTAAAAATTATTGTTTTAAAACAAAAAATTAACCTTAAAAAGTATATAACCCAAAGGTGAAAAAGAAGAGGGAAGTTAAACAGTAAGTTTCAATAGTCAAAGAGAGTGGTTGTGAGTTAATGATAAATCATGCTTAGGAGGAAGTAATACAACTTTTTTGTTTGTTGTATTCTTTCTGTTAATTTCTGTTAAGAAAATTATGTCAATTGTCATTTCCAAGTTTCCATTTTATCATCATCAATTGCAGAAAAACATCTCTCCTTTCTCCTTGTGTACCTCAATTCATTTCATCAATTCATTAATTCATTAATCACCCATGCCAACAAGCATCATCTAGTTAATAATACCATGCTATTGACGACAGATCTCACTAAGTACAACCATCTAAATTATCCATGAATTTCTGCAACTTCCCACATGACAACGGCAAACTTTGGCACCGACATGGATTTGGATTCTCTACCTTTGAGTTGTTAAAGGTAGAGTAACTTTAGGCAAATTTTATGATAAAATAGGAGAGTGTGATATTTATGATGGAGAGAGAATCATGAAAGAGACACACAAATGTAGAGAGACAGATAGAAACACAAATGTAGAGAGACAGAGAGAAAGGTAGAGAAGCCAAAGGTAGAGAATCCGAATTCCGCCGACATAATGCAATCAACTTCCAGAACCATAGCAGAACATGTTAGTACTGTTGTAAGCATGTGCTTTTGAATATATACAGACAATAATATCTAAAAGAAAAATGTTGCAAGATAGTTAACCAACAGTGAATTCAAGATAATTCAAAATTGCTAGAGAATCTTCTCCTTTAAAGAAATTATTCACCTAATTATTAATTATATATTAAAAGAGTATCCTCTAAATTTTTTAAAATTTTTTTTGATCCATACGTTCAGAATATGATTTGATAAGTTTACAATACAACTCCGAATCTTGTCTTAAAGCTCCTTGTACAACCTAGTTCTTCATCATATTGTGAAAGGAATTAGAGTACATACTCAATCATTCATTCTTCGGTAGAAAAACAAAAATGATCCAAAATAAGGTAGGTTGGTTTATGTGCACACCAACCTTTGACTTTGATTCAGAAAAGATGACGAGTATAATAAAGGAGAGATGATTTTATAGAACATCAATGGAAATGCATATGATCCACTTGAAGATGACCGTGTGAACTTGTTGAATTGGTAGAGTTGTCTCCTGATGATTGAGACTTAGAAACAATGAATTCTTGGATAATAGGAATGGGCAGCATTAGAATGATATAGTTAATATTTAATATTACACAGTTGCGTAGAAGTTAGAACTAAGACTTCTTTTGAATAGAACTAATGGTGTTTCTTGTAACATTCTGACAGTGGTTGGGAAAAAATAATAATTTATACGATATGTTTATAGGGGAAAGAAAATATTTTGAATTTTTTATATGGACAACCAACATTCGCATTATCAGTCTTTTGTTTTTTATGTGCGTATCATCACTCGTTATATTTAGGGAAATGGTCCTCCATGTAAAAAATAAGACTGGTAAATCTATTTGTTATATCATCAAACTGCAACTGAAGGCATCTGTTAACTGTGTACACTCTTCATTCCTACGACTAAGAGGTTGCAATGTTATAGGAAAAATTAAAAGTTTCTGCATACGATAATAAATAGGTTAGCCACAAAGTGACTGCCTTTAGTATTCTAGAGTTTTATTTTCTGGATTTTAAATGAGTAACTCCCATATCATTTGAACAAATCAAACCGATAATGCTTCCAATTTAACATTTTCAACCTAACAAAACTAATAAAATACTCAATCAGAAAATAAATGTGGGATAATCGGTTGAAGAAAGAATGATCACCCAAAGAGTAGTAATTACAAGTTCATTATATACAGTATTGCAATTGTAAAAGATTAAAACAATAAGAGGTGAAATTTGAGAGCATACCTTGCGAGCAAGCTTCTCCAACTTCTCTTGCTCAGCTTTCTGCAGTATAAAAATTAAGTAAACACCACAGATGGAACCGGCAAGCACATACCTTTACGGATGTAGACAAACTCTACCAACATAAGCTAGAATCTTTCTCTACGGCGATTGAGTTGATTAACTTTCGCATTTATCCAAACATGTAAAGTTGTTGAGCAACAATCTATTTTCTAGGCAGGAAGGGGACTAACAGATTAACAGAGCATGAAAGTGAACAAATAATCGGATAAAGCTACTTGCACAATTCCAGTAGATTGGTAAAAGCCTAAACAAAATCATTTAAAACAACTTAAAAAATTGACTGCATTAAAAAGGAAATATGATTTTAATTTTTCCTCAACAGGCACAGGATTGCAGAGTGGTCTATGCTAAAATAACTGACCATCACATTTCCTTTTAAAAAATGAGTTCTAGTCGCAATTTTTGCACAAGCAATGGTTGCAAAAAAAAACTGTGAACATGTTTTAGAATGATTTGGACATTTATGCTATGTCTGCATTAAAAGTCCATCATACCAGAATATGCATTGATACTTATATTCCCGAATACAAAGAGACGCCTCAAGTATAATACACACAGTATTATACCACACACAAGAAAAATGTGAAGGTAACAACTAATAACTATCAAGGGAAAACTGGGAAGCACAAAATGGCTCTGAAGGCACTCCATTATACTAAAACCATCAATCAATATCAATTACCATGCTAAAAAACATAACAACATAAAGCAAGAGCAAAGTAAAACATGTTTTGAGGTTACCTTGAAGTAAGCATTTTCCACAGCTTTTTCCTCTTCACCGAGAACTTTCCCAGTGCCACTGCTAAATAGCCTTCTAGATGCATATCTTGCTGCCACTCGTGTTGCCATTGTCGTTGGTTTCTTACTTTCTTCTCCTCTGTAAATAATAAATTGAAAAGATAAATGTTATGTCTCTCTCTTACACCGCCATTGTAAACCAATTTGACACTGACATCCAATGAGAGCCTTTTGTTTTGCCACATCATCCCATTTTGATAAGTGTATTTCAAAATTGATTGTATGAACCCACAAAGTAGTGAATTAACATTAGATATAAGTGTAAGACTAATTTACACCTCAGAATCGGCGCTGAGATAAGCCACCGTCCACACACGATCTCCAAATATATAAATTAAAATAATTAGTTTACAAAACAATATCCAAACCATATTACACCTAACAATCTCCAAAATGCAAACATCAAACATATTCTAGATATTATTAATAACCTGAAAAGTGAAATCTACACAACAAGATTTGAAAATTTTAATAGAACATAGAAAGAAATAAAACAAAAATGGAGTATAGAATATAGAGTACAGTAGAAGGAGTAAGAGAGGGATCGCAACTCAACAGAAAGAATAACACAAATAACCAGAATATGAACAGAGAAGCGATTGCAGAAACAAATACGAAAGGAGAAAAATGAGGGACATGATCGGAGAAGACTCACCGCGGCGGGTCTTGGCAGAGGGCGTGGCGGTGTCGGGATGCGGCACGATAGGGTTTCCTAGAGATTTGCGATTTTGCGGTCGTGGTGTGTCTGATTCCAATCCAGTTTCCTCTTCTTTTCTGCTTCTTCTTTTTGTTTTATAATTTTATTTATTGTCTTTTATTTAATAATAATAATAATAATAATAATAATAGTTTATCTCGTCATTTGATATATAGAAATAAAAAAAAAATCTATATAATGTTATTTTATGATAGATGTCATTGAGTGTTGGTTCGGAGGTTGATAAAAATTTATTTAATTAATTTTGTAAAATTAATTATAATTACAAGCGAATTGAACATAAATATTTATGTTTGAATATACATAAATGTAAGTTGAAAAATAATTTTTTGAGCAAAAATTATGTCTGAAATTAAAAACTACAAATATTAATTTTAACTTAGAATGAAATAAATTTAGAACCATTGCTAAAATTAAAATTAATTCATTTCGAAAACTTTTGTATATATCAAAATAAATTTTATCTATTCAAAAGTGAAATAAAACACTCACTAAGTGAATGATTGGATCTACATTATGAACCTCTAAATGCATTGTCAATTGGAAGCCACTAGTTTCAACTTCAAACAAACTCAAGACTTCATTATAGAAATTACAATTTTCAAACACACTTTAAGTGTATGTTTGATTTTACAATGAGATTGATATAATCACATTGAATCACCATAATTTTGTTAATTTCACTGTAAGACCAAACATGCACTAAACTATTCTACACGGTGAGCGCTCGCATCCAGTGTCGTTTTAATGTTTTGGAAGTCCTATTTGAATATAAAAATTGAACCCTAAAATCACAAAACTCTAACATCAAGATTCTAATATTTGATGGTGGGTGGTGGCATCCGGTAAGCTACAACCACTGTCACAAACTCAGTGATGGAAAACTTGTTATTTGACTGTTTATTTAAAATATTAGGTGTAAATATAAAATTTTAGAGTGTTCAACATACAAAGTTAAGGATATCAATATAATTTTTCAAATGTAAGGGTATATTATAAATAAATAAAAAGTTGGGGCGCTCCCTAATTAGATGTTATGTGCCAATTTTCTGGTTGTACGGACTAATCGACAACCCTGCTCGCGACACATAACGTGTTCTAGTTGTATGAACTAATCGACAATCCAGCTCGAGACACATAATGTGAGAAAGACATACGTTTCAAACTCTTACAAATTAGTCAAATTTATAAAAATTTATTAATCTACACTCACTTATTATTTAATAGACATTGGTGAATTAAAATCGTGGATTTAACAATAGAGTGACCAACATCACTAATAAGATAAAATATAAAAAACTAAAAATCAAGCCTTTAGAATATAGAATAAATGAGTGACAAAACTTAAAAGATAATTGCATTTAAAAAATAGAATTCTAACTTTAGTATATAGTTCTAGCTTTTGGACATTGAATATTATTCTTACTACACTTGGAAGACAAAGAAGTTAAAGATTTCACCTTCCCAACAAAAAGTGAGAGATTAGACCAATCTTTTTTATATGTAATTTTAAATCGTCCAGTGTTATTATGTCTTTGAACATGAACTAAGTCTTTTTTGATTAAGATTTTCAATATGAATTTCCTCGAATCTATTTGACTATGAATTCTTAATTATATATTTATGCGATTCAAGTTTATTTAGCTATTTACGAATCAAAATAAGGATTACTTCGCTGTTAAAAAAATATAGTAATAACCAAAATTCAAATAATTGTTCATGAGACGTATTTGGTATAGGAACTTAGAAATTTATCATGTATTCACAATAACTTAATGATCTTTAAAGGTTTGGAGAACAAGGAATCACATAAAGAATTTAGAGTTATTGTTATAAAAAAAGGTTTCCGGCCAAAGAATTGGATTTAACATGTTTTGATAATTTTATACTTTCACGTAAAACCTCAGTTATAGATGACAATAGGTAGAGTTTAGATAGAATATCCTAGATGTCACATACTAACAATTTAAAAAAAAAATATATGTACCGGAGACTATACTTGCATGAGTATCAATCACAAAATACTAAATCATTTTAACATAATTAAAAAAATATTCAAAATTCTTTAATATTAAATCATGAAATATCATGAAAATATTTATTTAATTTAGTGATATTTATAAAAATAAAACCGAAGACAAAATTAACTACTAATCTAAACACAAATTTAGTTGAAGAAAAATAAAATAGAATTTAGACAAAAGTTAGCTTTATATATGTCTTAGTTATAGATTATTTTCATTTCTCCTAATCGTTTTTAATTAAATTTTATCAAATCTTAATTTCTACATCGGTTACAAACCAATTATCAAACAGTATTATTTTATTCATTTAAGTGTTATTAACTCTCTTACAATTGAAATCAAACAAAATTCTTATAGATATAACATTTCTTATCACTTTTTTACTTGCACAATTTAGTACACCTACAAAATTGCCATCAATGCACCACCCTTAACTTTAATCTTTGTTGAGCGAACAATACCACGTGGCACTATTAGTATAATGGACACACAAACACTTCTCTATTCTTTCACTTCCACCTGGCATGATAAGCTATAACCGACAAATTAACCCATTCTCCCTCATAGTCACACCCAATTTATGATCTAATTTGAATTCTAACCACAGATGAAGATTGTACGCAAAAAACACTCTAGTGTAGCACGTTTTATTCCAAAAACATTTAAAATAGCAAAAATATCTAAAAATTCTGATAACATTTGGTTCAATTAAACAAGTAAAAAAAACAAAGTTAATCAATTGTGGAAAACATAACAACCAAACGAAATAGAATTTAAACCATCCATGTCACATAATCCCATATTCTCAAATTAAATAACCCAAATGAATAACCAACTAGTTAAATATATATGCAAACATAATTATATAGAAAACTATCTAACATTGAAGCAAGATGTTGATTACTCCTCAGTTTCTGCTTTGATTTCGTCTTCATCTACCGACTCATCATCTACCGCACATACGATGTGCAAGTACCCAAACGACAAACGAACAAAAGTAAGTCGTCAATAAAGATAAAATCAACGAAGTATAATAATTTAAATGCACAATTAATATTTCAAACAATAACATATTAATCACTCATCATAATTAATCGATTATCCTTATCATCTAATCCATTACTCTCCTAATCTAATCGATTAATCACACATTTATTTATTTATTTACCCATCTAATCAATTACCCTATTCAGTTAATCGAATAACATAAAAATTATAATATGAATTGAACAAAATTCTCAACAATTACCACCAAATCATTAGCAATATTTATCATATAATATATCAATTATCAACACTAAATCATCAACTATAACAATTATCTAAGAGCATCATCAACAACTTAAGTGAAACAATAATAAGAGATGGTCTCTTACCATCAATCAATACATACTTTATTGTTGTCCCCAGTAACAATACTAATTAACAAAAATTTGAGAAACAATAGAAGATCATATGCAAACATTAAATTAGAGTCAACGCTTTCCAATTACCATCTTACACCCTTTTAGAAATAAGATGGGACAACTTATCTATACACAAGACAAAAAGTTATCCGGAAGAGATAAGATCTTCATGTTGAATTCCTCGTCGAGGACAAAATAACTCAAATATCTCAACATTTTATTTAACATTAGTACAAAAATTGATCACAAACAACATAATCACCTTAATCAACTCCTCTAGCAATTCCACTTCATGAAGGCTATGGTTGATTAAGAACGACTTAGCCTATTATAGGTTTTGTTAAGGTCAACCTCAATGACATTCCTCACCAAAGACAAAAGAACTCAACTCTCTCAACATTTCATTTAGCATTAGTACGAAAACTGATCAAAAACAATATAATCACCCTAATCAATTCCTCTAACAATTCCACTTCACGAAGGTTATGGTAGTTGTAGAACGACTTGAAAGCCTATCATAGACTTTATTAAAGTCAACCTCAATCTCATTTCTCATTGAGAACAAAAGAACTCAACTCTCTCAACATTTAATTTAAAATTAGTATGAACATGTGTCACAAACAACATAATCACTCTAATCAACTTCTTTGACAATTCCAACCTCAATGGCAAAATAGCCCATTTCCCTAGTTATCTTATTCATAGAAACCGATAGATAGGTATGTTCTTTTTATCTAATTAGCCACAACCTTGGCCACTATTTTGTAACGAGTGTTACACAAAGAAATGGAGTGGAACTGATTAACAATTTCATAATTACTCACCTTTGGAATCAAACAAATATAAGTGAAATTGATTGTTGCTAACATAGTTACCCCACCCACGATTTCTGATATAAACTTTTGTTTTTTTTTCCAATTCATAGGACCATATCATTAACAAACTCATTCTATTTCCGTCTAAGAATTCAGCCTCACCCATTACCAGCCTTTATCTCATCTCCCAAAATGTATAGTTTGCCTATATTGCACAAGCAAGTCCAAAAAAGAATAAAGAAGCACTTGTTTTGGTCCACTTTCCATTTTCTATATTCACCGGCTGAAAATGTGTGTATCATAAGTATATACTACACACAATTAGCATAAATATAATATAGTATACTCCAATAGAAGCTTAAATTTTTTGTACAACAAACAAAAATGCTTAAATTGAAATACCTTACGGGTAACAATAACCTTTTTTTTGCAAGGAGGTAAAAAAATCACGATTCCTATATGAATGCTATTACTATTCAAAGTTGAGAAACACACAACATTAAAAACAGGACAATTATAAACTCTCAAGTAATAATAATTTTATTTTTACTCAAGTAACAATAATAATAACATAATAACTGTCGCGAGAAGTTAGTTTGATGTTAAAAGTCTGAGATGCTTCAAATCTTGCATAAAATCGTTGTAACATTACTATTATTATTGCATTAATTAATAAATAATTTATATTTTTCATTGTTTTAATAAAAAATAAACAATCAAAACGTGACGTTAGGGGACAAATGGCAATTCCAATTTCCAATCCAAAAGAAGCACAATTTTCCAATCTTAATTAAAATAGACGCTATTCACCTGATGCAAAGAGTTGAAGTTGAGCGGTACTATCTTGATCAATAACATCAAGAAAAACAGGATCAACGGTAACATGACTATTCACGCGAACTTTAAATTTATGGTCCCACCACAATACTCTTGCTGTCCCAGCAATATCAACTGCTGCATCGAGTATCATCTCACGCTTTGCCACGTCAGCTACCACTCGACTTGCGTGTTTCGCTAGCTTCGTTGCCTTTAGCCGAGCTGGTAGTCGTAGAAGCTGACACGACCTAGCCGGCTGCGACCCCGCTTCTACTGGAGCCGAGCCGAGTAGCGAGCCTTCGTAGAATATAGACATGGTAGTTGAAGTATAGTTAATTGGTGCTATGTTTGGGTTGGTGACGTGGACGGTTAATAGAACTTCGGCGTCTACGACAGGTATGTTTAGTTTAAAGGAAGTGAAGTTAATGGAGATAAGATGGAAGGTTGGGTCTTTTGGTTTTGCTGAGAGAATTGAGGTTGCTGCTACTGCTGAGGCTGCTCCCACTATTGCTGATGTCCAGTTCCATTTTACTTTTTTTTTGTCCATTGAGATTTGGAAATTGTTGGTGTTGGATGTGAATGTATGTGATGGTGTTGATAATTATATAGGGTTGGTAACTATGAACGGAGAAAGATGATTTTAGGGATAATGCTATTGATTTTTTTGTTTGTTTGTAACAGAAACAGAAATAACACGTGCGGTCAATGTTCAATTGAAACTCAAAACACTATTTTTTTAAGAGGTTAATGGATATTATGGACTAACCTAATAAGGGAATCTTGAGTGTGTGGGAGAGTAGTTAATATGATCGTATTTTTATATTATTTATTATTACTATTCTCTCTCGTTTATAAGAGAAAACATAAAAAATATTAAAATTAATGGATTTATTAATTATTTTAATTTTTTAATCATTTTTATAAGTATTTATTTAATAAAAACTGGGAGACATTAAATATTCCGTAGTAATGATGAGAAGCATAAATATTTTAAATAAAAATGTGAAGTAATTTAAATAATATATGCATATTAAAAATTACAATTTTTAACATACATGTAAGACCAAAAAATCTTCAATTTTTTTATATATAAGAACCGATAAAGTACTTAGTTATAAATTAGTTTTATATTTGTTATTATAGTTATTAGTTAATTTAGTTTGTAAAGAATGTCAACAGTATTCATTTGTTTATAATATTTTATTTGTAATTTTTTGTTCAA